>VZTN01037503.1:2403758-2476080 GCA_013400515.1 Erpornis zantholeuca | reverse complement strand
AACATGGCCGCGGCCCCTCCCCTGCTGAGGTGGCGGCCTCACACCCCCTCTGTGCCCGGCTGACCCCGGCCCTGTTGTCCTTCCCTGCCTCTGTCCCTGTCCCCCGGTGAGTGCTCGAGGTGGCCCCTGAGCGTCCTCCCGGCGTAGCTTTGTGGCCCCTCCGGGGCTGCAGGCAGGCGAGGGGTGCTTTTCAGGTAGTCCGTGGCCTTTGCATTATGGCTGGCTGCTTTCCCGTTCCTCTCGAGTGCATCTGGGCCCTTCCAGCTCTTGGTGATCAGCTTTTCTGCTTTGGGTGCCCCCTCCTCTGCCAGGGTCCCGAGCTGTGTGTGCCCGTTTTGGTGTATGAGCCCTTGGAATCTGTCTTTCCTGGATTGGCTCCCAGCATGGCCCTTAGGCCCCTGAGGGAGGAACAGACAAGTCTTTCAAAGCGGGAGGGCAGTAAAGAATCACCTGAACGTTTTCAGAGAGCTTCCCAACCCACTACATGCTCTCTAAAGTGTTTCCCTCCTTCCTAGGGAGCTTTGCCTGCAATTGCCATTCCGAGGCCGTTCCGAGGTGGAGCATGGTAGATGACTGAAATGCTCATTCGCACCCCTTACACATTTAAATAGCTCCGATATTTACAAGTTTGTTTCCTTGAATAGAGCCTCCTCCCACTGAAAACTTGTCTATGGACTTGGTTATCGCAATCACTGCGTTGGAGATGGAGACCATGACGTGTGTCAGCCACTCCTTCGTTTTTGGCATGAGAAAAAATTAATATGGTGGAGAACGTAGCAGAGGTTGTTTTGCCTCCTTAAATAATAAATCTTTAGGGAAAAACTTGGAGCACTTCTCCATCACTCATTTCAGTGGTGCTCTGTGATGGAATGAGGAGCAGTGGTCACAAACTGAAGCACAGAAGTTCTGTCCAAATATGAGGAGAAGCTTCTTGACTTTCAGGGTGACAGAGCACGGGAACAGGCTGTCCAGAGAGGTTGTGGAGTCTCCTTCTCTGGAGATGTTCAAAACCTGACTGGATGTGATCCTGTGCAACCTGCTCCAGGTGTACCAGCTTTAGTAGGGGGTTGCACTGGATGATCTCCAGAGCTCCTTTCCAACCCCAACAATTCTGTGATCTGCTTGAAGATGTTCCTGCTCACGGCAAGGGCTTGGCCTGGTTGATCCCTAAAGTTAGTTTCGAATCCAAACCATCTGTGGTTCTATGAACTGTGGAATGCTAAGAGGAGTAACTAGCTGGGGATCTGAATATTGGCATATACCAGATGATATTAATGACAGACAGTTGTACCTGGCCTTACAAGTCAGAAGTCTTTCAAAACTGAGGTTCTGTTTTAAACTATTTTTTAATTTTTGTTTCTCCAAACAATTTTTAAGGTGGCCTATGTGATGTATAGGCTTAAAGATGGCAAACTGAAGAGAAATGTCAGCTTATTCATGTCAGCTTATTCAACTGTTTTGCTCATGGTGCTGTGTACTAGACTGAGACTTTTCTAGGCCAAGATTTGGATGACATTTAAAAACCAGTGTGAATGAGTCTTGTCCTGAGGAAGTTGTTTACTTTCTACAGCTTCTTGTACATGAAGTCAACCCTGGATAAACTAGCTCTAATAATGTGATAAATGAAGTATTTAGGAGTATAACCCAAACAGGCCTGACTTGAGTTCCAGGACCTTTCAGGGAAATCAAGTTTCTCTAAGTTTGACTTCTGTGCTTTTTTTTTGTGTAGGATTAATGATCACTGTAGCATTATAATAGTGCCACTGTTTTTAAAATGTTTACTTATGAGGATATAAGTTATTAAGTCAAACAGTACATCAAAATCTGAATTGGAAAAGACATTCTATTTTTAGAACAGGTGCAAGAAGTGAACATTTCTAATAATAAAAAATGGTTTTTGAATAAACTTCAGTTTTCTGGGAATAACATTATCCAAATAAAGCAGATTGTTTATTAAAAAAAAAGGAGGGAGAGGAGAGGCAGGAGGAAAGTGGAGCCTGCAGAGTAAATGGTATTTAGAGACATCAGGATCAATAGTCCCATTGTGTGTGGTGCAGATTTGTCATAATGTCTTCTGTCTTAAGGCCATGACTTACAGAATTCTCTGCAGAGGACACTAAATGATTTAATCTGCCTCAAAAATAACAGCTGATGCTGTGGCAGCAGCATCCTGAACTTAAACAAGAAGCTGCCCTTTCTTTCCTTAAAAAAGGGCTATGATTATATGAGGATTTTGAAAATGAGCAAATAGCTTGAAAATTTTCCTAGTTCAAACTTTGATGGCTTTGATAGTGGTTTTGAGCTCTGCATCTTGGTTCCATATTCAGCTGATACTTATCTTAGAGTTTCAATTTACTCATCTGGGGTTTATTTTTCTTTATCCTTATTTGTGCTTCAGTGGCTGAGAGCTTGGTTAGGTCAGCTATTTCAACATGGAGGACTTCTCTTACACAATTCTCAGGTATTTTGGTGTGTGAAGCTTCAGTAAGCAATGATAAGTAGCTGTGGATTACTTTAAATGTTTTTTACATTTAAAAACCCAGGTAAAAGTAGTAACCTGTTAACATTCACTAAAGTCTTAAAACCAAAAAATAAGTTAGCAACTGCAAAATACATATGAGAAATTCAAATTTTTATTTAGTATTTTTGAAGTACTTGGTCTCTATATTTCTTCAGTGTGCTTGAAATTGAGCAATGAAGTTCATCAGGTAAATTCTGCTTTGTAATTCCCTTCACACCACAGTCACTTCTTATTTTTATGGTAGCATTTTCTAGTAACTCTAAACATCCTGGTGCATGAGACAGTTATTTGAGATACTGAGTGGCAGTCCTATTGTATTTGAAGTTTAGGAGGAAGACTGTGTGGTAGAGTATTAGATTTACTGTTCTAGGATGTGATGGAATACTTTTGTTACGTGTCTTGTTCTGCCTTTTGTTAACTTCTTTGCTTTTCAATGCCAATGCAACTCCCCACCTTAAATATTAAGTACCTTGATTAGTTTTGACTGAATAGTAATACCTTGTTTCTGGCTGGGCATTGTGAATAAGTTTGTAGATTAAATCAAGTAATTAATAAAACGTGTCTGTACCTAGTAAAATCTGCTTGTCATAAGGTTTATTCTTGCAATTTCAAAATAACTGTCAAAATTCTTCCACCCTGCAATTTATTAATGGGTACTGCAGTGTGTTCAAGAATTCTTCAAATGTGTGAAATTATGTTGAATTTCTGGTTAGTTTGTAGTTAAAAGATGCATTCTTATTTCTTCTGGAGTAAATTCTGTTTTGTATTATTATGGGAATAAATTAATATAAGAAGGCAACTTTTCACTTTTTTCAGTGTTTACTTGTATGGGTTCTTTTTCCTTAGTAATTCAAAACTGAATTGGAAAGTAAACTAAACAATTGGAAAATAAATGCAGCCCTCTATGCTCAGCTCATTGGCTCCAGGACAGTGAACTCTGTTTAAATGGCCGAGGTTTCTGATGGCTCGGGGCCAGGGTGGTGCTTGGTGCAAAGTTAGTGAGTCAGGTGGTGGTTCTGAGTCACTCCTGAGGCAATGTCAGAGATTTCTTGTTCGATTCTCTTTTGTCATAGGCTTTGATGAGGGCTGCAGTGTAACTGTGTTGCCTCAGCATTTCAGGCAGGAGGTGGCCAGTTCCTGTGACAGAGCACAGAGGCACATGTCACATACTCGAGCTGGCTGGTGGGAGTGCGAGCTGCAGGAACATTTGGCAGGTGGGAAGGATTCTGGTCTCCCACTCTCCTACTACTTCTCCTGCAGCATGGAATCCGCAGCTTTGTCTCTGGATGCTCTGGTGAGAGCAGTTCCAGATATTGTGGCACCCATGGCAGAGGGTTCAGATTACTCCATGTCTGCTCTGAAACAATCCTGTAGTTGTGATGAAACTTGAGGCCAAGTGTTGCATTTACTCCTTGGGAGCTGCCCGAGACTAAGGATCTGCACGCTGCCTGGTACTGTGTAGAAACAGCTTATACAAGAAAAGTCATTTTTATTGGTATAGGTGTATATTGGTATAGGTGTATCAGTACTTTGATAATCAAATCACCAAGGGCCTTAACCAAGTTTCTTCTCACTGTATGATAACAGAACTGGCAAAAGGTATTGTAGTCACTGCAAGCAAGTTCAAGAGTCCTGGCTGTGGAAATACAGTGTTATGCAACTTGGTAACTTCACTTTTAACTCTTATTGGACAAGTACATGTTATGTTTGTGTTCCCTGTGAGATTTCTAGGAGAGTTCTACAAAGAAAACCCCATGGCTCTTTCAGAAAAACCGGAGGAATATTAAGAAACCCTGTTAAAAGAGGTTTTAACTTGGCAGAAGCTTGCAGGTATCAGCTTGGCCTAGTGGTCAAATTCAAAAGCCAGGCCATCATCTCTCTTTAGTTCTGTTGAATTTCCTCTTCTTGAAGCTGAAACTACTGGTGCATATTTTACTGAAAGGTTCCTGCATGTTGTTAACCTGCACGAGGGGGTTCAGCTCAAGGCAGAACACAGTGTGTGTATATAGATAGCAAGGTTAGCTGGACTTCTCATTGCAATAACTTCTCTCAATGTAAGATGTCATGTTAACATTTTTGCTGCCTAGTTTCTGTCACAGACATGTAGGACATGCACTAAGCAGGCTGGAAGACCTTTGGACCCATTGAGATCAGACTGCTGCCTATGTAACAGTGTGGGGAGACTTTACAGCCACTTTAAAATTCCATTGCCATTCTTAGCTTTTGTGATCTTCTGCATACATGACCTTAATGTGAGAGAGCTCCTTTTAAGCACCTTTCCACACATCAAAGGGTAAGAAAGTCTTGTAAAAAATGGATGAAGGTGACAGGTCCGAATGTAGTTAGGACAGTATTATCCAGATGTTCATTTGCATTAGTTAAGGTGAGTGAGGTAATTGTTGCTGACTTTTACTTAAAAATTAAAGGAAACAGCCTGTGAGTTTCTTGCCAGTAATAGGAATATGACAGTTGCCATAATCCTGTTTTGTTTCACCTTTCTTCTGGTTCAGTTTTGTCCACCTAGCTGAGCCCTAACTGCTTCCCTAGTACTGCTCTTAGCCACACCTTTCTGATGGCCCAGCAGGAAGAGGGCCCACCTCTTACTTTGTAGAGTGGGAGGTGAAGTGTTACAGAGCTGTTTCCATACACTTCACAAGCTTGATGAATTGCCCCAGTATGTAATACTTTAATTTCTTGTTAAATGGAGAGCAAATAGTCTTGTGAAGAATTGATTGAAATAGGGAAGCATTATAACACCTTCAAATGTATTTTAGAGGTAGGCACTTGGGTCCTCTGTTATCTCTTCTGATGCTACATCTATGCAAAGATAAAGGATTTTTAGTGTTTGTGGAAAAGGAGGGATTAAAGGAGCTGTTCTCATGAGCTCCAATAGAACTAGGCAGGGGAGAAGTTCTTCTGGTTGATAAACAGCATGTTTTCTTTAGTGCTTCTAATTGTACAGTCTGTAAGGAGGAGGGTAAATTATTGGTAAAATAGAGAGAATTACTGCTTTGATTGTCATTGCAATTTCTTGCTGTTGTAGCCTAAAGCATGTAATGAGACCTTGCACTTCACTCCCGGGTCACAGATGAGGGAAGCTAGTAAGAGAATTCTGTCAAGTAAACTAAGTCACATGATGCTGGTAACAGTTACAATTCTGAATTTGTTGACTTCCAGTCTCTTGTTGTTGTCTTTTACCTCATGCTATGTCTGCGAGGTACTAATGTGATAAATGCACACCAGTCATTTACCCTACAATTACAGACTTTACAGTTGACTTTTGGTTGCTCATTGCCTGTAGAATGCTCATGTTTGCCAGGCATATAGGCAGGATCCCATGTATCCGTAGCTGGGGGTTTTCAGTCCTCCAGCCTAACTGCTTTCTCTTTCTAATGTGCCTGTAATTGTTCTTATTTATGGGCGATTTTCTTGTGGTTCATGGATTTGTCCACCCAGGCTATTGAGCTGTTTAATGAAATGCTGTTTGCTGGTTCCGTAATAGTGGGTATTGTTGTAAATGATCCATCATACATCCAGCAAAAGGGTAAATGACTGTCTAACATTTGTCCATTACTATCTGAATCTCCTGTGAACTCCTTTGCTTCAGTTCCAGGGTCATTTAGTTTTCTCTATATTAAAGATTTATTTTGGTTTGCATAAGCAAGATCTTCAGGGCAGCGAACACTTCCATAGTTTTATGTAAGGGATAGTTAACCCTCACTGCATGAGTTATCCTCCTATTGCTGCTAAAGAGGTGTCCTGCTGATAACTGCTTTAGGAACAGCATTTTGTATTATTATTACAAGCAAGATGATGATTATCTTCAGCCCTATAAGGGCTTGTCCTCTGCCTGGTTACCAGAGAGCTGAGAGAGAGGAGAAAGTCTTGGCAGGACAAAGGAAGACTGGATTTGAGCATAGCATTTGGCTCTGCAGCCAGGCATGGCTGTGTCTGCCAAGCACTTGTAACAGCAAGTTACTTCTTAGGAGTTTCCTCCTTCCCTTACAAAACTTCGTGAAAGTTGCTGGTGTTAATAAGGAATAAAAAGGGTTCTAGTCTTTGCACCATGTAATTGAGTATGGGAGATAACCATCTGTGAAAGTATTATGCTCTGTTATCTCACGTACATAGATACAGTGTTCTCTTGTTTGAATATTCAGCTGGTGGAGCAATCCATTAAATAGGCAAATATGACATGCTGATGGATTTATTAAGAGCTGGCATAAGGTAGTTGTGGCCAAGCACATGGGTTTCAGCAGCACACTCCAAGTGGTGCTTCTGTTAGTGCTCTCTCAAATGTGTTACTGCCATTTTACACTCTGTGGTAGCCGACAATAGTCTGTATTATGTTGTGTAAGGTTAGCTAAGGTGTTGGATTTATGTATTTTCAGGGAATCTAAGTGATGTATGTATGACATCTTCTGTGTTCTTGAAATGTTTCTAAAGCAGAGATTTTCGTGTCCTTGCCAAACAGGACTGGGCTTCTGCTTGGGGAGTACATGAAGCTGGTCAAAGATAAGAGCCTTACCTACATCACTGTGTGCAGCTGTGGTCAAAAGGATTGAGGTGCTTAACTCAATTCTATGCTAATTCCTCTTGGCTGTTGCCAGTTAGTGTATTACAAAATATTAGCTGATTTGCATTATTATTTCTTATACAAGGTATAATTACTGCCAAAGCATTGAGCAAATATTGGGCACACTACTGCTTTCTCTCCTCAGGCTTTGCTATTTCACTGTGCTAAGTAGCTGTAGCTGTCCTGAAATACAATCTTGAAATGCTGATCTGATTCTTTTGTATCAAGTGTTAAATGAATTTCTATGTTTATATGAAAATGGGAATCTTTTCTAACAACAAAGATGAGCCTTTGGAGAATGAGTGAAGCATTGCTTCACAGCATGGTAGGTTAAGAACACAAAAATGTAATGATTGGGAGTTGTATGCTTCATTTTGGAACTTCTGGAATTTCTCTCACTGATTTATTCTGAAGTTTGGGTACAGCTTGTCCAAAGTCATAATACAAGAATTCCAGTTTGAGCTCATCTCCAACATACAAAGTGTGACTGACCTGTTGACCTGTTGCTTCAAGTGTGTTTCAGATACTTTGCTGGCAGGTGTGTGATGAGGAGCTTCAGTTTCCAAATTACCACTTTGTGCTCTGAACTTAAATTGAGACAGTATTTAAAGAAGAGGGCCAGGAAATTGAAACTTATTGAGAAGGGCTATTCCCTTTAATAATTCTTTTACTGCTATAAAGATGTGTAGCATACCATTTTGTCAAAAGTTGGCTGTTTCAGCATTTTGTTTAAATGCTTATCTGAATTTTTTGTATTCATAAGGCAAAACTAATGTAGGACAAGTGAATGAAAAGCTGAATTAGTAGCAAATGTAGCAAGTGAATAAAGTAGTCAGATTTGCAATTGGGTTTTTTCCAGTTCCATGTAGTGTTCTGAATCTTAGTGACAAGGGTCAAATATGGACCCAGTCAGAGACAAGGATTGACAGCTGCTGTCGTGTTTCAGTTTGGAGCAGGAGTTTTATTTACCTGTTCCATTTAGAAGGACGAGCTGTTTGACAGCTAAAGTGTAAAGGATGCTTGGTAGCCTCTTTAGAAAGAGCAGCTGTGTAGAAGAGCATAACTCTCCAGGACAAAATGGTCTTTCTGTTCTGCCTTTCTGCAAAACAAGATCTGATTCTAACTGGGGTATACTCACTATATTTTAAGGTATGCTAAGGTAAGGTCATGTGAAATTGTTACAAGTTGGTACCTTACTTTTTTTCCAGAAAGCTGTGTAGGTTGTGGTGCACTGAGTACTCCTGAGTATTTTTTCAGTAACAGTTAGGAAGAGTATTCATTACTTAGTCTTGAATTGTGTGCTGTGTAATGATGGTGTCGTGCAAGGAACTGGTAGAGGAACAAAGCCAACTAGAAGCTCTTTCTCTCACAAAAGGACTTTATAAATTATCTCGTTTTGAGTTCGAGTAGTTGCCTAAACTTGTTTGTCATTCAACAGTGTTGTATATTTGAGAAAGCAGCATTGAGATGGGAGGGGAGAGGAGAAGGATCCTTAAAGCTCTGGTGTAAGTGGAGGACATTGGACACAACTCCCCTTGTAGTTGCCCTGAAATCTCAAACACAATCAGCACTTTCACCAATAAGAAAACATAACCTAAGCCATGAAATCTGAGTTTGTAGTTTCACAGTCAGTGTAAGCGTAGGCTGATGGTAAAAGAGGTTTCACAGCCTCCCGTCTGCCACAGCCTGCACACTTCTCTCCCTTTTGCTGGCACTTGCAGACTTTCTGCTTGATGAGAGAATCTCTGACTAACCAGTTGTTTTTGCCAATTTAGTTCTCCACTGGATTGGTTCCCTGGTGTAGTTAACTCCATGGTCACACAAATATTTGTACTGGCATAAAGGAAGGAATGGTATTTGGGCAAGAATAAGTGGCTGGGGGCAAAGTACAAGTTGAGTGCTTGAAGTACACCCTTAGCATGTGATTTCCCAAGCAGGTTGAAGAGCTCTAAGATTATTCTTCCACCAACAGAAAATGTCTCATTTTTATACCTGGCCATTCCCTGTCTTTGCCTTCCTTGTGCTGCTGGTGTGTGGTTCAGTATTTGCTTGTGCTCTCTTGCTGATAAAGCCAAAAAAGCGCTTGAGGTTTTAGGGTTCATAACTGATTTGGCAGCATGTTGTACAAACAGCTGCTCATGGCACCACAAACGCTTGTGGTGACGGGGAAAGGACAGGAAGATATTTTTACATTTTTGTTATTTAAAACTGCGCTGTTAGTGGTTTGTTAGCTGCAGGTTTAAATTTGTTTAAGGTTGTTCTTTCATCTCATGTATCACAACTTGAAGCTCCCAAGCCAACCTTTCTGTTTGTATCACTGTTGTAATGGACAGGGTAAGCATCAATATTTTGGTTCCACTCTTGGGTCACAAACTTCTGAGAAAGGATATAAATTGAAATACAGTTTTGTGTATTGTGTGGTGCTACTTCAAGTGATTCAGGTTGGAATTGGTCTCAGGATCCAAGAGGTCTTTACATGAGGAGCTTTCAATTCAATTTCTGCAGCTTATTGTATTAGAAATACTGGTGTATATTCGGGTTCTATCAGAGTGGTGAAGTGGGTTTTCTATGTGGACTGTTACTTTAAATAGATTAAATCTTTCTAGAGGTGTTTGGTTTGCACTTAGAATGAAACTACCATGACAACACCACTGTTGTCAGTGTCTATTTATGGGTTATAAGGAAACCGTCTCAAAGCTGTTGTACTTTTCCCACCCTCATCCAAATAGTGTGACCAGTTAAATATTGACTGCATGCCTANAATATTAGTGTATATTCAACTTATTTAATGAGACTGGCCTGCATTTTTTTTAATCTGTTGTAATAATAATGAGACCTATTGGGAGTTAGGGAGGAGTTTTTTCTCTACTCCGTTCTGAGTCAGAGCAATAAATGTTTTTCTTGGTGATTACTCTCCCCATCCTGTCAAGCTGTTTAGAATCATCCTAATGTAGGTTACAGACTGCTCAGTGTTTCCTCTCAAGACATTACTTTATACTTAGTAAACAATACCTCCCTGTGTGATTTTTTGGAGGTGTGTGTTTTGTGGTTTGTATCCTACAAGACTACTCAGTTGAAGGGTTCTCTAAGACCATTTTGGATGTGAAGAGAAGAAAAAGGCTTTTTATAACCTTTGATAATTTTATTGGAGTTGCAGTAGGTAAATGCATCTTCTGAAAAATAAATTAGTCTTGGTAACTTACATCTACAAATAGAGCTGATATCTTAAAGATTACTGTCACTTTTAGTTATTCTTTGTTTTGACAATTACTTAATTATTTAAACTTTTTCCCTGTATGATCAGGGAAGTGTGTATGATCATACACTGTGAAGTGTGGGGGGGAACTCTCCATTCACAGGTATTTATTGTCTAAATGAGTTAACTTCTGTCACAGCGTTCTAGCTCTCCTTGCAGCAAACAGATGAATTTCTTGAGACAGCTTGGAAAAGTAGTGCTTATAAACTCCTAATTGGTAAGTGCAGTCTCAGCCTTTAGACTGCCAGTGTTGTTTTTTTGTTAATTACACAGTAACTGTAACCCTTGTAACTGCAGACATTAGCTCATAAAAATCCAGTAATCTCACCATTAGTGAGTAAATAAATAAATAGTGCCTGCATTGTGAAATTCGTTTGTTGCAAATATATGGTGTCATCAGAAATTATCATCTCTGTGTGGACAGGAACCAGAAACTGGGTCTCTGAGGCAAATGGAACAGCTCCTGTTACCTTTTTAGGACATGAGTTACTTGATCTCCTGGAGGAACCAGTTTAACAAAGGGATACCTATGAAAGGAGAAGAAACATCATTATCCTCCACAAATAAACATGGCTTGGAATTTTGAAAGTTAATTTGTCTGTAATTGACCAGAATCATTTCACAAAAGAACACTTGCTTTCAGTCAAAATGCACATTGGTGAACTTGTGGGGTTTTTGTTTGCCAAGCTACACTTTCTAGTTAATGTGACATACCAACCTGAAAATTTTAATGAAATAATATTAATATAACATTGCTGTTGCAATATTTATTCTGAAAGGTGTGTTCTTACTGCTCATGCCCAATTTTGGATACTTGGCTTTGAATAGCTGTGGAAGGACACTTTGTCATTAACTATTAACCAAAGTTTATTTGTCGAGCTGCTTAATACAACCACAGAAGGACTGCTAAGTTGTCACCTGCCTTCATGAAAAATGGAATGACTAAAGACAGTTGGTTTTAAGCAGGTTTAGTCTGTTTAGGATTATGGTGACTACTTTTTATTCTTGGATAAGCTTGTAGCAGAGAAGAAGTGTGGTGATTCAGGCTTATTAATGGATGAAGGCTCTGAAGTAGGAAAGTATTAGTTTGTGGGTTTTTTTAAATTTACTGGATGAAAACAAAATAATTGTGCCATTCCAGTTCAGGAAGAGGACTGTATTTTGTTTCTACCTGTAAAATATTGGATGGTCCCAGCTTATTCTGCAGAATTACCACTGCATGCTTGCCTTTACTCTTTACCCAATATAATGGGCATCTTTTGACATTGTCAGATTATGATGATGAAAAGGTTTCCCCTTGCACAGCCCTGCTTATGCTAAAAGTGTACAGAGTACTTGCTGTGAGACTGCGAACTCTTAATTGCAATTTAATTATAAGATGTTGAATTTCTTGCTCTTTCTTGTTAGCAAGGTGAGATGCAGGGAAAGGTTTGGTGTTTTGAGTAGCTTCCTTCTTGGGAAGAGGGAGAGGATAGTTTTGGAGACACTGAAACAGAAGTTTAAAGGACCTTGATTGTGTGTTCTTCTCTGTCTGTGTGCAGTGGAGCCAAGAAATAAGTTTCTTGCATCCAGACATGTTCCATGTAATCTTACATGAAGACAGCATCTCCCTTAAATTGTCTGACATGTAAGGGTCTTCTGAATTGGATTTCAGTATTGGATATGAAAGGAAATTCTGCAGGTGCTTTAGAGCTATTGAGTGTAGCAGGTATTGTAGCTCTCCATGGAATAATGGAATAATTCTTGCTTTCAGCTTCAAATTGTAAACAAGCTGACTGAAAGGAGCTGATTTTGAGAAGAGAGGCTGATCAGGTTCTCTGGAGTGACATCAGTATTAATTTTCTGATTTTATTTTGATTATTTTCCAGAAATAAAAGGTCTGAAATCTGATGTTGAGGTAGTGCATTTGGGGTTTTTTTTGCAGATGATAGCAACTGTAGAATTAATTCCTGTATGCTTATAAATAAGTTTTGTAAATGATAATGCACTTCACTTTATAATAGCCAGGATAAAGGTAGTGATCTCAAGTGTTCCTCACTCCTGAATACCTCCTGCCTAGCAATTCCACTGCAAGATATTTGCATAAATGAAGGAAAACAACTGCTTATGAACGTGCAATTTGATTACTTTGTATAAACTGTTGTTTCCTCTTCCTTTCTCCTGCTCAGAAGTGCAGTTCAGTTTCTGCCTCAGCCTTAGGACATTTTCCAGGGCACAAGGCCATATTAAAAGTGCAGTTGAAGGTTTTCTGGTTTAGTTGCTTCACCAGCTACGTGCACCATACTTTGTTGATGAGATGCATGTCCCAGGCTTTCCTAGGTAATGTAATGGTAATACTTTGCTACCACACAGATGGAATGGGGAGCTCTACAGAGTTAGAGCTGTGCAGTTAAAGGCAGGACGAAGCTGCAAGCCCTTCACAGGCAATCCGGGTGTTAGGGATAGAGAGCAGCTTGTGTTGTAGAAGGTTGGGTGTGTTTAATGTGTGTGATTTATGTGCAGTTGGGATGCTGTTGTCTGACCCTGGCTGCCTTGAGCCTGAAGAGTCAGGGAGAGGAGCTGGTAGGAATTGGAGCTTTGGAGGCAACAAGGGTGGTAGCACTTCCAGAGTAGGATTCCAGACAGATCTGTTCATCCTACCTGTACTTTTCCCATGAATCTGATCAGAAAAGAGTTTGTAACAGGTGCTTACTGTTGGCTTAGAGGAGTTACCTGTACTCAATATTACTCCTCAAAAATGGTCACAGAAGTACAGGGGTGTGTGGGATTGCAAAGTACAGGGGTGTGGGGGATGTCATGGTGCCAAAGTGATGATATGGCAGCAGAGAATGATCAGTCTGCATGTTAAAAGCTTCAGTGCTCGCACTGTTTAAACTTTAATCAGTCCTCCCTGGTGGAACAGCAAGCATGTGTTTAGAGTAATGCTTAATTTGTAATAAATTTGGAATTAGGGCAATGTTTTAATGGTACTCAGCTTGCAATGAAGGGATAGCTGAAACTGCAAGGATCATTAAGCACGGCCCATTAATGTAGGGGTGTGTGTTTTTTTGGCGATATTAAACTCCATATAACTGCATGTGCATTCTTCACCAAAGACTCTGGCAACTGACAAATAATTGAAAGAGTTCTTTGAGTAGGGAAAATTTGGATTATTTAGAATTCATTGTGATTAGTAGTGCTGAATAGATCTGTGCTGTTCACAAGTGTACTGACTCCCAGGCAGTGTTCCTGCTTTTCCAAGTAAAATCTCTTACCTGTAATTATTCAGCTAATACACGTTGAGCATGTATTGCATCAGGAGGTTTCTTTGTCCAATTGGTGCATTACTATAAGCTTGGAACTGTTAGAATCTCTTCATGGTGTCAGAAAACTCTGGTATGAAGTTTTTGGGTGAACACATTTCACATGAATAGTGAGTGACCAGTTACAAAGAGCACAGAATTACAGGAGTTTTAGAGGTGAGTGAGGCCTATCAAAGCATTGGTACCTTTTGGGGATCATCCTAAAGCACTAATGCCACCTCTTCTGAAATTCTGAAAAACTGAGGTATTTAGACATACTTCTTAAATACAGAGGTCACTAGAGAACATTTGGGAGAGTGTGAAGTGTCATACCTACTGTTAGTATTATTTTTACTGTGAGGTTGGTTTTTTGGTTTCTTTTTTTTTTTCCTCCCTATCTTCTGCCTCCATTCAAGGTCACTCTCAAATTTTTCTGTGTTCAAAAATAGGAAGTCTGAGGTACACGAGTGGATTGAAGTTGCACAGCTTCAAAGCTCACTGTTGCCTCATGCTGAGCATAGCTACAACTTCCTTGTCCTCTGAAAATTTCTACCCCTTTTTGTTTGATGTTTTGAAAGAAGGATAAGACTTAATCCTTCTTGTAAATATTTCTCTCTCAGCATTAAAATAATGCTGAAAATTCAGTGACTGGGTGTTTTCTCACTGGGAGTGTATTTATCTATCAAAGATTTCTTTAAATACTTGAGCTGTGGACTTGAATGTGGTCACTTAATTCTGTGTGCATACAAGGAAGGAAGTAGGACTCGATACTTACTTGGAAGAGGGCTTAGGCCACCTTATGCACATCTGAAACCAGCTTTTTATCTTCAGGGAAAGCTACTCTTGAAGTTACATGAATGCTACAAAATCCAAAGAAACACAGTTGACTGGAGGGTGTAAGCTATGGCAAGGAGTGCTTTAGTCTCTCTCTCCCAAAATAATGTATTTAAATTTTAGTTATATGTTGTAATTGTCTACCAGGGTTTATTGGGATTTTTGTGCTGGTATTTTGTTTATATAAAAAGCATTCTACAAAAGTGTGGTTTTGATCACTCATTCTTTGTCCTACTTGGTCAAACCTTTGTTTGCAGTACAAGTCATGTTACCTGATTAGGTCACACATAGGGAAAAATTAAGGATAAAGCATGTGATGGAAAATCCGTGATGACATTTGCTGACTCTTGAAGATTGCAGTGCAATCTGAATTCTATAATGAGATGTAAAGTCTAAAAAAAAAAAAATTAAAATTCTTGCAGCTTGTTTGTTACAGGAGAAAAAAAAACTGTAAGGAACAGAGTAGCGAGATCAGTGTGAGGATTGAGCAATAGTAAATTGAGTCATGTGATTACCGCGTGCATCTGGAAGTCTCTTCAGTTCTGCAGTTACAAAAGGTTACACAAACTTCATATGTCCACTTCTTTTTTGACTGTACAGCTGCTGTTGTGTGGCCATAGTGTGTTGAACTTTGAAAGAGATTAAATACACAGGCATAGGAGCTGCAAAGCAGTGACTCCAATCTGATGTTCCATATGGAAGCTTGTGTGAGGCAAGGAGACTGAAAACCTGCACAGGACAGTAGCAGCATCGTTTTTATGTGTGAATCTAAACCAGAGTTGCTGTTTAGTGTGTAACTGTCACACCTAAGTGTCAAGTGTGGCTTCAATGAGAGCTTTTTTCCCCTTCCTTGTGAAATTGGTTTTCATGCTTAAGTTTAATCAGATTTGTAACAAGAATGCTTTAGGTGCAATTGTCCTCTAATGTCAACTAAAAATGTGATCTAAAAACTAATACTGAAAACCAGTGGAAATGCTATTACAGTGTTCTTAGTATGTAAGTTAAAAGGAAATATTTTGATTCATTCTGCTTGCTGGAGTGTAGCATTTATTTTTGTAAGTTACCTTTTAAAGAATGCTTTTTGAATTAAGTATAATAAAATGACAACACTATTAAGCCTTTAAAAATGGAACTGCATAAGTGTGCATTTGAAGGGAAGATAGTTTATAATCGATGAAGTTTACGGGATGATAACAAGAATATGAGGGTGGGTGTTTGGAATTAAAATTTCCCATTAAAAATGGGGAAATAAAGAAGTGGGTCTAAATCTTCTTTAAATGAAGATACACTTTGTATAGAGGTGGTACAAATCCACAGTCAGTAGTATCAACAAAATTCTTGATGACTTTGAGAAGTTACTTGCTACCATGTATTAAGATACATAAAGCAGCCTTGTATCTGTTGGTAAACCACAAGGGATTGTTTTATATAAGAGTATGAAAGTATTAACACTGACATACTGCAGGGAATCTGCAGTAGGAGAGGTGAAATCAGTCTTAAATCAAGTGGGGGAGGAAGTGTTTGTTCCTTGCACAAATATGCTTTAAAAGTGCCATGTCCCCATGCTTCATGTTCCCAACATCTGCAAAAAATAATTCAGCTGTAGCAAGCAATTACAAAACCATTTAGGATATAGAATTCTACAATTGGGGAACTTCTGAGAGGGGGAAACTTTGAAAGGGAGGACTTCAGTAAGGTGCAGTGTTGGTTTCTGCGAGAGATCTGAGTTCTCTAACAGGCTGCAATTTAATTTTTAAAGTCACTGTTCTTTTTGATGATGTGTGTGGTGGATTTTGGGCTATTTTGTTTGCTTGGTAGTCTTTTGTGATTAGAAGTTGTAAGGCACAGGAAATAGCTTTATAGTTCCTTCCTCCCACAAGTTGTAATTCATTTGTGGCCATCAGGATGTTTTTCTTGGCTTATCTCTTTCTGTGCTGTTTGCCTTGCACATCTGCCACATAAATTATGAAACTGAACTTGAAAAGCTGAAAATGTATTTCAAATCCTACTGTACATAATGAAGATTGTATCATTGGTCAGAAGGAGTATGACTGCTCCTTGCATAGAAGGTCTGGAATAATAGGTGGCATTCATGGACTAAATTGACTGGTGTCATATTTGCAATGGTTCTGAGGAGTGGCTGAAAAATAAATAACTTCAAACGGTCAAGTATCACTAATGTTGTGCTGTTACCTCTCTGTAACCTGAGGTATTTCACCAGGCATTTTGGCAGATGGGTCCCCATCTGTTTCTTGGTTGAATGTGGACTGCTGGCTTCCTATTTGGTATCCATATGTTTTATCTGTAAGGCTTTAAATCTAAGCTGCATGTTTTATAACAAAAGTGACATTACTGACAGGAGCAAAATGAAAATGCATTAAGTTTGTTACATGTATTTCAGTTAGTTTGTCTTCACCCGGCAAGAAGAGAGAGGCTGGCCGAGAGTGAATATATGAGTTCACTGAAGGGAAGAGCAGCACCATCTTTATTTGGAAGGCAATTAATGTCTTCTTCTCTGGATAATTGTTAAAAGCATTATGTACATAGATTCCTAATATCCACTATGTTGTTTGGGATAACAAGTGGATAAATGATGTCCTTTCTGTGAGCCAGTCTGCACAATGAGCTTTCTCAGGTACCGAGTGACAGAGTTGTCATAGGGTAGTGAAATGTCTGAAATGCATTTTTCTCTTCGACTTTGTATAAAATCCTTTCAATTTCTTGGAACACAAGTTTGATCAGTGATCATCTGAAATCCCTTGGAGCCTGAAGGAAGGAATGCTCACAGAAACCTGTGTAGTTAATAGATGCTGTCCCTGGTTATGGGGTGCTGCTTGCTCTGTGTCCTGGCCTCTGGTGGTTTGGGATGCTGCACTGTGCGGATTGGGATCAGTTCTTTTTTAGCTCACCAATTCAAATGCTCTGTTGAAAGTATTTCATGCCCAGATGGATAAGTATTAAATGATTTTTTTAATTGGCAAAAGTGTTTCTGGAAACTAATTAACAGTTTAATGGATGCCAAGATTCCCACACCTGGGAGTGGGGGAGATGTATCCTGTACTCAGGCAAGTTGTGTAGCTTTTTTATTTACTACGTGTTCTTGGTAGTTGAAACTAACTTCTGCACACAATTAAAAAAAGTATCATTTAATATTAAAGCAACTTCTTTGCATTCTCAGAAAGCTTTCCATCTCTTTCCACTCCTCCTTTACAGGAACCTTTTAATCTAGGTACTAAAAATAGTTCAGATGCATGACTCATAGGAGTTGAATGGTGAGGATGAGATGGTGTTCACTCCTCTCTGAGGGCTTCATCTTAAATGTGTGTGTGTCTGTGGGTGGGGGTCTTCTAGGTTACTGTATTGTGAAAATATTGCCAGGGCTTGCCTTGCCTCTTCTCCAGATGTTGAATGTTCACTTGTCTCATTATATAGTGCATTCAGTCCTTCACTCTTTTAAAAAACAAATACAGCTACAATCTCAAATGTCTAGAAGCAACTCTACATTATGCATTAGTGTCATTTTGCCTTAAGTTCTCAGCCCCTCTACTGATTTTTGGGAAATCTGAAAACAAATTGCTGCTGTTGCATTTGGATAATATTCCTAAAACATGCACCGTGGATCATGTGAGGAGTAGCTCCTGGGTCCCTGTCTTGTCTTAGTCGGTGACTGCGGCTTCTCGGCCGAGGGGAAGCAGCGGCTGAGTTGTTGGGAAAATCTGGAAGACAAAGGAGGCGCTCGAGCCGCAGGGGCAGGGAGGTGGCTCAGCCTCCGAGTGTGAGTTACTGCCGCCTTCGTTCCGAGCTTCACTTGGAGCTCCCAACGTGCTGGTAACACATCCCTGAGGGAAAGCACTGCAGTGGTCACCTGTGTGCCTTTCCATAGAAATAGTGGGGGTGTTTAGATGGAGATAGGAAAGGTGAATAAATGAATCATGTACATGTGTTCTTCCTTATTCAGTTCAAACAAACTTTCCTTGTGCTGTAACTTAATGTTTTCTTAACTATTTTATGCCATTTATGAGCCTTTCTGGTTAGATAATGCAATCCATTCAGTTTTAGATCCAAGAAGCACCAGTACAGTGGAATTGTTTCCTTACTGGGGTTTGTCCATGTGGAATGCAAGCACTGTTACTGTAATGGTCTCTTTTGCTATGTCGCCAAGTGAGGTGATGAGGTTTGATTCAGAGTCAGTAACATCTGTTCTGTCATGACCAAATTTAAAGTGTGCTCTGCCTTTTTTCACTGTGAAAGTCTCAGGAAACGCAGAGAAGACTTTCTAAAAACAAGGAAACTGCTAACAAAATTACTAAAAGAATGACATTAAAGTATTAGTATGTGAGACTGCCTGTTGAAAGAATAATGTTAAACATGTTATTCAAAAGATAAAATCATGTTGTGTCTGTTTTGGCCCATTAAATAACAAAAGGTTGAAATATTTGCTGCTTGTAAGACTTTGGCACCACACTTCATAGTGCTGTATAGCAACAGAGCTTCTCTTGTCCTCTGTTTATCCAGAACCTGCCTGCTCTAACAGACTAATTTCTCTCTTTAAAAAGAAAAAAAAAAAATTCTTAGTGTTGCTTTTTGTTTGAATAACATTAATAGTCATACTGGATGTATGGTACATACATGTGAGTAAAGCTTGAATTTTTTTTTTCTTCTGCACTTAGTCCTTAAGCAGATATTTGCAGAATGGTGTCTCATTGGAAACTGTTAATGGTGGTAAAATGTACAAAGTTTCTCATCTCAGCTTTTAGAATTTTAGGGTTCCCAGTTGTAAAATTAAAAAAAAAAAGAAAACAGAAGGTGCATAATCCAGTGGTGTCCTTGGAGTAATAGTTAAAGGCATAATATTATGCACATAGGACTCCCATGTATACATGATAATGTAATTGGTTAGAAATATACATTGGAAAAAATTTAACTGTGTAGCCAGGTTTCTTGTTCCTGCGGCCGAGTCCCTCAGCACAGTGGGCAGCTTCCCAGAGGCTTGAGAACTGTTTCTAATTAGGCTCACCCTGTCCAATCCAATACCTTTATCATCACTATAAAGAAACTGTTGTAATGTCCCCTCTCTGTGGCTTCTGGTTATTTTAGTTATCATAAGATTAGACCTGGCATTTCACAAATCTTCTGTGGATCTGATGTCCAGAGTTGTGCTTGTGTCCTCGGTGACACCACCCACATCAATAGCAGCTCTAATCCTGGAGATGCTTTTAATGGAGTGCTCTGACTCTCGCCCCAGGGCATATTCAAGGCTTTTACATTTGTGCAGAAACACTGGCAAAGATCTGTTAGGCTTTCTGATTCCTTAATATGTTTTCAAGTAAATTCCATTCTGAATGGATGGATAGATATTTATTATTCTTTCATTACCTTTAGTGTATAAATACCTTGTTTTCTCATGGTGCTTATCTTTTTGAGTGCAGGTTTGCTGTGCACATGCTGTTGAAAGGTTTCTGCATGTTTAAGAATCTGCTGGTATTTGAGAATTCATACAAAATGCTGTGTTTGTGATGCTTGAAGATCTGAAAATTTGAGGTGTAACACTATTCCTTTCCTGATGAATTATTATCTTAGGATATGTTCCTTCAAAAGAACATTGCTCCCAAAATCTGGCCAGGAACCGCAGGCTTCCTTTATAAGTTGTGATTTCATGCACTTGAATGTATTGTCAGGGTGGTGAAAACAGAACACCACTGACCATGGAAAAAATGTAGAAGATAGAGGAGATGCTGGGGAGCATGAAGTGGAAATATCTGTGTGATATTCTTTTGGGAAGACCATGAGTACTGAAGTGTTTACTCTTCCTAGTGCTTTATGCTGCACCCAGGGTTCTCACCAAAGTGTTAAATCACATAAACAAAAATTGTTGCATCTTTTCCTTCAGCGAGTTTGCTGGCAGTGTATTTAAATCATTGCTATGAAATGTTGTTTGATGGTTAATTTTAGAGTAGACATTAGCTGAGAAAATACTCTTCCATTTATGTTGCTGAGCCTTGTGTCTTAACATCCAGAGATTTTTGGTTCGAGGTATATGGTGTAGAGAGAATTAGGCTGGGTTTGTTTTTTTCAGTGTGGAACCAGCAGTGATTGATGTGGATAATTAGTTCAGGCACAACAAAACTGATTGTAATGTTACCAATTGTAAGCTATTACTACAAGCAGTACAGTTATAGTTGTGTATAAGTGATTGTAATCTCCTAACAGATAATTGAGCAGACTTCAGTTAAAGAATATGAATCTGTAGAGAACACCTCATGGTCCTGAACAATGAAAAATCTTCACTCTGAAACAAGCATTTCAATTCAGGATGTGGTGTTTATTTAATTTTTTATTAGCATCTTGGGTGGAAGTACAGTGATTTTATTTTGCCAGCATAAAAGTGGTTTTAAAAATAATTTCTTAGTCTGGAATAGAAAACAAATTCTTTTTCAGTAATTATTTTGTGGATATTTTAGGGGATGGGGAAGGGGAAAACCCCAACACTGATGAAGCACTGATATGTTACTGAGAGCAGAATATACCTCAGGCCCATCAATATTGCCCTTGTGAGCATTACAGCTTGATTCATGTGGTGTTGTGTGAAATCAGAAGCCTTAGCAGAGTAGGCAGATACATCTATTGGAGTCTGTTGAAATCAAACATAAATAGAAATGAATTTTTTCTGCAGATACATTTATCTCTTAGTAGTGGTCCTGTGTATTTATGTCCATGCTGTGGGTTATGTTCACTGTCTGCTGATAGGGAGCAGGAAGGCAGCGCTGCTCTTAAAGTCTGCCTGTTTTGTGTGTCATCTGTGAAGTGTTCCTGCAGTCTGTAAGGTTTTATTTTCATGCTGGCCATCCACAAGCTGCCTTTCATTTCCCTGTTTCAAAGAATAGTGCAGAGGACAATCTCAGACCTGTAGGATTTTTATCCTCTTCATACCTGAAAGTTCAAGTGCTTTCAGACTACTGCAACTATAAAGGTTGAAGTGGCAGATATTGGTGAATGTTTTGGCTGCACCTTCATAGATTCTCTGATCTCAGTTTTATATGGGAAGGTACAGAACTTCTTGTCGCCTCTTGCTGCCTTCTTGTTCTCCCTAATACCAGCTAAACATCATTCTTACCTCAAATTATACAGCTGAGGTATGTGCTTCCTCTGCTCTTCCCCTCTTATTTATTTTCTGGGATTTTAGCACACTAGGTTGTGACACCTTTCTCTCAAAAGTGTAAGTCTCAAAATGTAACTTAAAATTTGAAGCTGTTTACAATTGATTGAATTCTTTGAAAAATGCAGACAAAATTGTGGACAAAGTAGGATTTCAGGGATACGTGGCACAACTATTAATTTTCAATATATGTCAAATGATAGTTTATGAAATGCATGTAAAACATTTCTTTAAGGGGAAATGTCATATATTATGATGCAGGTGGAGATTGTCAGGTACTTACAGCTGTCACCCACTGTGACCACATTAGCAATGTCCATTTATTCATAGAGGGATTTAGTCTGAGACTTGAGCTACCTGTTCAGTTTTACTGTAAATTGCAGATACAAACATTTAAAGTTACAAGAAAATTAAAAGCATTTTGCTGTCACACTGTTGCTTGTTCTGTAGAGATGTGACAGTGCCCTCTCTTGGCTTTTGAAAACAATTTTATTTTTTAAAAATAAATAACTTGTGAGGGGTACAATAAAGAGTAAAAATATATTGTCTTTAATCTGTTTAATAGACTTAAATGTAAGACACAGAAGGATGCAACAGTTTGCAATGTTCATGTCAATCCCTTTATTGCCCTGATTTTGGATGTAACTTTCAAAATGTCCTTTCCTGCTTAATGTCTTTGTCCATGTCAAAAGTTTCTGTAAATGTTCTTGTCACGAGATTCCAGTGGTGCGGGGTTTCTGTGAACGATTTGGGGTGAATGCAGATGCAGTGCGTCAGTTAAGAGTGGGTTTTAAGCACTGCCTGAGAAGTTCCTTTCTGTCAGCCCCGAAGTGTTGCACGGCCGTTTGTTTGCAGAGCAGCCTGTCCATGCGATCCAGCACGATTCCCTGGAAGCCGCCCAGGATAAACTAATCAGAGAGCCCCCCCTGGTGTCGGAAAGTGTCCTCGGATATTAAATTTATATCAATCACAGGAAGTCTTGGCAATCAAGCTAGTCACTTTTTCCCTTCACATCTGGACATAAATTATTTTTTTGCTGCAAAGGTCACAGGAATCATGGGTAGGGCAGGGAATGAGGGCCATAGAAAACATGGGAAAGGAAGAATAAAACTGTATTTCCACCTTTTTAGAAATGGTTATTTTTAAGTGACCTGGAAACATGCCAAACTATACAACAGTGAGCAGTTTTTTTCTCCTTGAAGTTTACATTTGTTGCTGAATTAAATGTGGCTCTAAGATGCTTTGGTTTGGAACGTTTCATTCCATTAGATATCGGCTTGGCATTTATAAAAGAGCTTTCTCCTAGTTGCTGAGAACAATAACTTTTCTGCAGGAGGGGTTTAGAAGTCAAGCATGTTTCTGTACTTAAAGAGGCTTAACTGCACCTTTTTTCTCTTAGCATTACTTAATTTCCCTTGTTTTCCTTCCGTTTCCCCCTTGCAGCCGCGCTGCTGCTTTAGCCACGTGCTCTGAGCTCCTGCATAGCCAATGCTGCCATTTATTTTTGTACACTAAGTTTGCATCTCTTCAAGCATTTTCCATTCTTAAATTCTTTGCTCTAAGAAATTAAGGAAATGCTTCATTTTTTGCTCCCCCGCTCCCGAGTCTCCATCAAGTCTCTCAAACAAATGCTTAAGGAGGGGTTACAAAAACAAGCAGAACCTTTCCATTGAGTTCCTTGCCTTTCCTTGCTTAGGACAAGGGCACCAGTGTGCTCGAAGCTGCAGACCTTGAAGGCTGGAGCTTTGGGGTTGTGTTTTTTCCACACATGTGGGGAATAAAGATGGGATTGGTTTACATTTGTATGTACAGTAAAGAAAATAGCAGAAACAGAAGCTTGAGGTACATTCAGCATAAATGAATTTGTAAAACCTTAATTGCTGTTGTTCCAAACTATTGCTGTGTTCTTACATGCTTGCTGTAATATAGATAGGTTCTGTGAGCTTGCCGATTATTTATTCAGTCATGTAGCTTATGCTCTCTTTAGACACAAAGTTGAATAAAATCATACATCAGGATCTGACAGCAGGAATTCTCATGCTGAGAATCCAAGATTAAGTCCAGAAATTTTATTCTGTTTTAACAATTACCTTCTGTGTCCCCTTTCAGACTTAAGGGGATCTCATTCTTGTTTCTGCTGTTTATAACTCCCAGTTCCAAGATCTTTGCTATCCTTATGCCAAATAAAATTGAGCAGGAGTTGCTTGAATGCTGCTTTGTGCAAACTCCTACATGGACAGAGGGATAACTGTTGGGATGACTATTGAGCATCTTTGCTTTTTTTTTTTTTTTTCTTCTTTTAGATCTTTCAGGTTCAGAACAGGTTTTTAAGCAGCAAATGCTTTCTCCACATTGCATTATAAATCATTGGATCTTTGCTACAGTTTAATTTGTCTTCTTGGGTTGGTTTGTGTCGAAAGTACTCACAGGGCCTTTTCTTACCTCCTGAATCAGTTATATGATGTACTTTTAAGTAAACTTGCAAACTTCTGACATGATAGGTGTAAATGTGTTGTTTATGTACAGTCCTGGTAGGAAGGGAAAGCAGAGACACCACCAGGTTTCCTTTCACTGCTGATTTCGTTGTTGTTGTGAGTTCTGGTGCTTCAGAAGCAGAGAGGAGTTTTCAAATGTTCTCACTATGAGTGAGGTTTTAGGGCTGCTGACTCACCTTAAAAGGTGAGGAAAATGATTGTGTTATCAAACACATCTGGATGTTTTTAAGGGGACAAAGGAGGTTGCTAGGCTCATATGTTACCAGTTTGAAAGATTAATTTAAAAAGAAATCACATATTTATTATTCTAATATTAACATCACGGGAAAAAAAATTCCAAATAAGGTTTTTCTGTGACCTCTTGAAGAGACAGCCTGAGCTCCTTGCAGCATTTGCATTGCTGTAATTGTAACTGAGTGCTGTGCAGCTTCTCTTTTGCTGTTTAATTAATTAAATGCAAGCTAGGAAACAATCTTTCTAGTGAATCTCATCTCCCTTATTTTAGTCTTCCATGTGATTTTTTTATTTGTTAGTTTTTCACTAATACTGTTTTTTACTGTTACTAATTGTTTGGTACTGATATTCTTGAATTTCTATTGTATCATCATTCAAAAGAAAATTGCATCTGATTGAGTTATAAAGCCTCTTGCAAGTAACTTTACTATTACAAACCTGTAAGCAAACCATACATAGCTGCAGAAGCTCTCGGCTTTGACTCTGGTGGTTTGGTTTGGGTTTTAATTTGACCCAAAGCCATTTTTGCTGGACTGAATCCAGCTGTAATGTAATTCCCAGTTTCTCATCTGTATTCTTGAAGACTAATAGAATAGTAAAACCTTCTTAAAGATAACTTAAATGTGGTGTATAGTGTCCTCAGGGTAACTTGTGCACTAAAGCTGTTTTCTTTCCCACTCTGTAGAGGTATCTCATTAAGTGAGATACGCACTGGTGTCATTATTAAGTTTTCATGTGTTTCTCAGTTTTGATGCTAATCTTCATGTGTGTGATTTTTTTTTTCCTTTGCAGCACCAATGTGGTTATGAATTATTCAGAAATAGAGTCTAAGGTTCGAGAAGCAACCAATGATGATCCGTGGGGACCTTCAGGGCAACTCATGGGAGAGATTGCCAAGTAAGTGATAATTTGACTTAGTGGTGAAGAAAAGAAAGGTACATTTTATGTAAGAATGTGAAATTTGATGCTAAATCAACTCTGTGCTATTCAGACTGATAATGCCAAAAAGTTGCTGTAAATAAAGTCTTAAGTTTCTTAATGCATAATCGTAGAACATATTGGAAGCTGTCAAACAAAAAATGAAGCCCAGGTATTTTTTAAATTCTTGGTTTTTCATTTATGCATCCTCAGAATTCTTTCAATATAGCTGCCTTTTTTTAAGTATTTATTTTCAAAGTGCTTTCTTGTAACTTTTCCAATAACAGCAAAACATGTCAAATTCTTCCTTGAGCCTTTTTTTGTGTTAAAATCAGTTTGGAAGTTGCATGTTCAATTAGTGGCAGTGGTTATTAGGGTATTATTGTTCGTATTCAACATTATTTTTATTACAAATTAGTGAAGTTTCTTTTACTGTCTCAGATTTTTAGAATTACTCTTTTCTTTTGTAGTCCTGGGATGTAAATGACTGATCTAGGAGTTAAAACAGGGACAGCTTTTTCCCTTTAATGTCATCCGATGTTCTGGGCTTAGATCACTCCTGCCATCTACTGCCAGCCCCGAGTCTGAACAAGCTCTTGTGGCAAACCCGGGAAAACAACATTTCTGTGCTGCTTTTGTTCCTTCTTTAGGGCTACATTTATGTACGAGCAGTTTCCAGAACTCATGAACATGCTGTGGACTCGGATGCTGAAAGACAACAAAAAGAACTGGAGGAGAGTTTATAAGGTGTGTAAGGATCAAGGCTTGGTGCTCGTGCAGAGTCCTGGTGGAGTTCTTGTTCAGATAATCCTGCAGCACTTTTCTCCACTTGCAACCTAGAATTTCTTCCTTAACAATGTTTTGTAATTCTGTTGGTGAAGTCAAAGGTGTCTTTCAAATGCTGTATATGAAAAAACCCACAGAATTTCTGGTTTTAGAAGCATGTTTAAAATATTACTTAATGAACACAACAGAGCAGTTACATTTTGCTGCTGCTCAGGTATTAGAGTAGCACTCACTGTTCAAATCTACCCAAAGGAGTTGTTACAGAGCTCCATGAGGAGGTGTTAAGTTACTGTACTATCAGGAAAACATTTTTGAAGGAATTCAGGAATACCTGAAATAAAATGCAAACTAATCCAAATTTTCTGCCAATTTGTAATGCTTTAAAAATTGTAGTTTAACTTTGAGTGGGCCAAATTTCCTTGCAGATGATACTTTTATGTCCTAGTTGTGTTTGGAAAAGATCAGAGTCATTTGCATTTTTCTTGTCTTTGGTACAAAAACTTTTTGCTTGAGATTGTGTCGTGCTGCAATTAAAGTGGTGTTCAGTGTTCACTGAATTATGCAAATATAACCTCCTTTTTTAGAATTGATGAATTAGACTAGGTTATATTTTGTTTTTCTTGATGCCAGGATTGTAGCAAGACACAATTAATTCTAAAGTGTGGTTTGTGCTTTTCACAGGTGCTTGATGTTTTGTAGTCATAGTAATTGTTTTCCCTGAAGTACAATAGAAATTAATATTTAATGCTATCACACATAGCTACTTAATGTTATAAAGCTTTCTTGGAATTGCTTATCAGGTTTGGATTGGTTGAAATAAAATGATCATTTTAGCTGATAAAGGTACTACTTCAGAGAAAGTGCATTATTTTTTTCTATATATAAATCCTCAACATAAAGAACTGAAATTAAAATATTATTTAAACTTCATTTGTTTTGTCACTTGTCTAAAATTGTTCCGAAATGCAGTTTTGTATATCCATTGAATCTTGCAGAAGGCTTCTTAAATTCCTGTAGGAGTTACCTTTCAGTGAAAGCCATTGGAAAATTGTGAACGAAAGAGGCAAAAGAAAATGCTTCATTTCACAGGTCAACTTTTTCTCTTAAATTGCTACTGCTTTATCTTAAAACAATGAGTAGCTGATAAAGGTAACTACTACTTGTTGTTTAGTAGTAACAAGCTGAAGTTTTAAAAATACAGTTTTGATAGTCAAAAGAGCAAAAGATCTGTGTGAGGGAAAGATGGTTTTTTTCCATGGGAACCATATAATAAGCATTTATTTAAAAAGGGAAAGTATTATTATTTACTAATTTGGGGGATGGGGGTAGGTTTGGGGTTTTTACAAAAAAAAAAGGTAGAGTTTTTGTTCATGCAATCATAAGGTGCTTTGTATTTTTATAGTCTTTGCTGCTCCTAGCTTACCTCATAAGGAATGGATCAGAGCGTGTTGTTACAAGTGCCAGAGAACACATTTATGATTTGCGATCCCTGGAAAATTACCACTTTGTAGGTGAGCAATAGAAAAATCTTATAAGCAAATTAAAACAGTAGTTGGAGTTGTCAGTCACCTGAACCAGCTTAGAAGCTTCCCCAGTCTAATTAAAATGTGACTGTTGCCAGTTGTGTGAAGAGTGCAGAATCCAAGACGTGGGGCCCTAGAGTATTAATTAGTGAAGACAAGAACTTGCAGAAAAGACTGGCTAATAACAACAGAACCAACACAACATGAGTGTTGGGGTTTATATTAAAATATGCACTAGAGACTGGTCCCCTGTGGTGTCCGTAAAGGAATAGCTTTAATCATATGGGAAGAAAAGGTTAGAGCTCCAAAACACACACATCTGTTTGAAGCTGGGTTTTTTTCCTCCCACCAAATAATATTTACAGTGCAAAGGCAGCAAGGCCAGTGTGTGTTTTGAATGTGAAAAAGGCTGGAAAGGAGCACATTTAGCTTATAGTACTTCCCAACCGAAAGCAATTTTTCAAAAAACCAGTTTTGCCATGAGACTGAGTTCTTGCAATGACACTTGCAAAAACTGTGCTAAAAAGACTGAGGAAAAAGGGTGATGTTTTGAGGGGTTAAAATTGTTCAATTGGAGATATGAGTTCTGTCTCAGTCTTTGTTAATCTCTCCTATGTTTAAGTACACCATTCAGTGCAAATTCATTTGTCTAAATTTTGTGTTAATTGGTCCATTTTAAACAGATGCAGTGGACCTCATGCCATGAAATCTTTGACTGCTGTTTATGATTCAAATTTTTTTATGAGTTTGGTGTTCAATTTTGCTGCCTCTTACTTACTATTTTCCTTTTTCCCTCCCATCTTCCATCTATCATCTCTGTCCTGCATGACCTGCACAGATGAGAATGGCAAAGACCAGGGGATAAACATCCGCCAGAAGGTAAAAGAAATGGTTGAGTTTGCTCAAGATGATGATCGGCTTCGGGAAGAGAGGAAGAAAGCAAAGAAGAACAAAGACAAATACATTGGGGTGTCCTCAGACAGTGTCGGAGGGTTCAGATACAGTGAGTACTGGGCTTCCTTGGGCAATGATTGACAATCCACTTTTGCTTTCCCAAATAATACTGTTTGGACCCTTGAAAGATAACTGTGGATTTTCTGTGTGTCTCCCGGGGTCTGTCAGATCTCACTTTAAATATAAGCACCAAGTACTCTGCTTTCTCCTTGCTGCCAGCCCCTGCCATAGAGAGTAGCAAGGATCTGAGCTCCCACTGACTTCTCCACCTGATGTATCCCAGCATGCCATCCATGATCCAGCTGCCAGTCTGTGTTTTCTTTGGCCTGAGTAAATCCTTGGCTGCTCTTAGTAAGGGATGAGTACCAAAGTCCCAATGGCACAAGGCTCTGGTTTGCTAGAATTGGTGAGTTCTTTGAGAGAAGGGTTTGCTGTAAGAACTCAGCAGGGCTTAAACCTCACCTGTTTGTGTCTGATGCTCTCTGGCTTTTTTACTCTTCTTCTCTGTGAGCCTTCAACTTAGATCTGTTCCCTCCTGGTTTTGACAGGTTGCTTCTCCGTTCTCCCTTTTCCTCATATGCAGAGCAGTTGAAAATTTCCAAGGCAGGATATTTCTTGTTTTCTTGCATTCCTTTAGGCTTTTGCTACCTGCTTTGGAATACTGGTGATTCTCTTTTTAGTAAATACTTATGAGTCACTGTATTTTTAGTTTGAGTACATCTCTCTGTTCTTTCACTGAGCTTATCTTTTGACTTCTCCGTGCAGAGTTGTGATCTGTCCTTGTAGGCTGGGTAGAACCTTTGTCCATGTGTTCTTTAGGTATCATTCAGGTTTTTTAATTTAAAAGACAAAAACTAGTCTTGTGTCTAATTTTTGTGCTAAAGGTTTTAGAATTATTCCTTCTTTTGTTAAGTGTAAAAATAAGTCTTTCTAGCAGCACTAAACAAACCCTTTCTCAGGTGAGATTTCTAATGAAAAATATTCTGGTAATTTAAATACAAAATGCTTGTATTCAGATGTTTCCTTAGTTTATTTTCTCCTGAAAATACTGAGCTCTTACTTAGTGTCTATGTTAATTTTGAAATTTCCATTGCACAGGGAAACCCCTCTAAAGGAATCTGCATTAAAATGTTTGAGAGCCTGACATAAACTGAAATAAGGCCATTTTACTCTCCTGCAAAATTTAACAGCAGTACATTTCTGAGCAGTGTCTCCTTTTCCAGTGATAAAGATCTCACTGAGTATCTCATGGATTTGTAGCAGGTTCTCTGCTGGAAAAGTTTTATGCATCTAAACAAATATCATTGGAGACTTGCATCTGTGTCTTTGCTTAAAAAATACACCCTGTATGATATGATGTTATCAGACAGCTATCATTCAAATTTTTCACCTCGTAGTAATGGGATCCATCATTTTCTTTTTTATTAAAATGGCTTAATTGAATGCACCTTGAACATTACTTGAGCTGCAATATGATTTGTATGGAACTTGAAGCAGTGATTATTTCACTGTTCTTCCTTTCTGCTACTCAGTTTTACTCAGACAAAGTAAAAAAAAAAAAAAAATTCACCAGTGCTTCACGTTTTTAAAAGATGTACAAAAATGGTTTCTTTCATGTGTGTGATAACCCAGAATATAAAATTTTTGCCTAAAAATGTTGTCTAGAAACTGAGCTGGTTTTGTTTGCTTTATACATCTATATTTTGAACAGAACATCTGATATAAGTTCACAGTACAAGTTAAAGTGTGCAGTGCTTCTGATAGTCAAGTCTTTGTTAAAATGTTGGTTTTGTCATTTGAATTGAACTCAAGTTGGCTGTGTGTTTATAAATAAACAAGACTTTAGTGTTTTAGACTTCCTTGATGGGATTGTGCAACAAATGTGTATTTCAAGTAAAACTGGCAGCTGTTTGTAATCTTAAGATACCAGTATGGAGGTCTGGAATACTAAATTAGAAGAAAAAATTTTTGATTTATTGAAAATAGTGTTCAGGAAAGATGTTCAGGGTATTCAGTGACCCATGAAAAGGTGAGTTGCTTGACTGCCTTTTCTTTTTTCATCTCTTTTTTTAAAAATTTTTCTTTAATTGCCAAGGAAAATGAAAAGTTATCCACATTCTTTCAATATTTTGGTACTGTGTTTTTCTGTATTAATGTCAGTGTATAAAGCCCCCAGTGATTTACCTGTGATCACACAGCTCAGCCAGGAATGGAATATTATGCACTAAGTGGCTGTTCCAGAAGTACCATGTCCTCTGTGCCTCTGGTGCTTCTCCAGCAGAGTCCAACAGCATCCTGATGTGCTTTGCATTGAGATTGTGTTATTGTCATAAACAAAAGTCTTTGAATCTTCATTGCTGCCACTTAATGATGGACATTCCATGCTGTGCCTTGCTGGAATAGTGTAGCTTCAGCATTGAGGGAGCGGGCAGGGGGGCTTGGGAGGGATTCCAGACAGACCATAGGCATTTTTTTGGGTATCTAATAGTTCTTATCTTGGTCTTACCAGGTGAAAGATACGATCCTGAGCCCAAGTCCAAATGGGACGAAGAATGGGATAAAAAGTCAGCGTTCCCATTTAGTGATAAGTTAGGGGAGCTCAGTGACAAGATCGGCAGCACAATCGATGACACCATCAGCAAGTTCCGAAGGAAAGATAGAGAAGATTCTCCAGAAAGGTGCAGGTACTGGAGTTATTTTAACCTGACTTTTTCTGTGAGATTGCTCTTAGGAAGCTGTTTGACATTGCTGGATGTGAGTTACAATACTCTGCCATTCTTTGTGTCTGTAGGGGAAGCATGTTTGGGTTCAGTACCTGCTCCCTGGGCTTGTGCAGGTCTCCCTGGCCTTGGGGAGCAGTGTGGCTCTGGCAGTAGTTAACTGCTCTTGGCTGCCTTCCATTACTGCCCCAGCTGCTGGCAAAGCAGGAAATTTGGCTGAAATTTCCTAAGCTTTTCCTTGCCTCAGCAATTCAGTGGTCATGTGCCAGTGTACTGAAGGCTGCCACTTAATGCTACACACACTCTGAATGCTGGAGTGCCAAGGAAGAAAACTGAAATTGCTTAGACCTGCCTTGATACAGTGCTGCTTGCCTGAGCTGATCTCAGGAAGAACAGCCTGCAGGTGATTTCTTTTGAAACGAAAAAGTCAATTTCAGTTGAGGCTTTTCAAGAACATTCTTGTATTTTACATCTGGTCATTAAATTTTTTCAGTAAGGGAGAAAATCTACCCTGCTTTGGCTACAGAAAGGACTTTGCATCTGTCACACTTCAACAGGTGCAGTGAATTTAATTATCTGGAGATCAAGTTCATACTAAACAGAATCTGAAATTGCTGTAGAGAAAGTGCTCAAATATATTGAAATGATTCCCTTTTGGGAAACAACTTAAAATTCAAATTTGCAGTGAGATTTGATTAATATTTTTTACAAGAATTTCTTTAGATAGTCACACATGTATGTGAATATAAAAATACACATGCACATCTGCGTGTTGCAAAACTAAAGCAATTTTGCCCAGAAACAAAAAATTATAATAATGATAGCATTTCTGGGGGAAAGCCCATGTGGTCTTCTTGCTGGGACATTAATAAATCATAAAACTGGTATTCTTTGCACACATCAGGGTTCCCTCTTAGAACTTAATATCAATGGACTACAAAGAGAAGGGAACAGAAGAAAAGTAAACAATTTCACATGTAACAGTGGTACATTTCTATGTGCTTTTCTGTACTTACCTTTCAAAAGCAACTTGTCCCGTGATGTCTGCAGAGCTCACCAGCCACGTTTCACTTAGGGGTTGTACAGTAAACATTTTTATTTTAATCTTAGTTCCTGTGTTTTATTTCTGAATGGCTTGTGTCTCACACTTGTGCTCGATAAAGTATTTTTCACTGGTGTAGACAGTCCTTTCTGAAGTCTACTCTTTATCAAAAGCAGCTTATTTTGACTACTTCTCTACTGTACATCTCTACCCCAAGTTACACTTCTCTTTTTCTCTGGCTAATATTACATTTTTCTTTTTTATTTTTTTTTTTCTCTTGTAACCCTTGTCTCTTCTGTTTGATTTTTCTCCTTTTTTCTATGTATGTCAGGTGGGATATTTGTCTCAACATTTATGAAATTTATAAACATGGGACTCGAAATACGAGGAGGAATTTTTGGGATACATGAGCAAAGCCAGTCTGGTGGTTGCAGGTTATTCTGCTGTAAGAAGGAATCCAGGTTGCAGCATTTCAGCTTCTCTAACATTGCTTCAAATCCCAGTCTGGAATTTCCTTTTCTTTTCTCTTGGCATGGGGATCAGATACCATGGAAGGGATTTTATCCAGGGGGTTAAGTGAAGGGGTTTCTTTCTACAGAAGCCATCAGAGGATCTAAGAAGATTGAACTGAAGGTCATAGAGTGTCTGTATTTATCCCTAAAGATACTATAAATACATGCCTTAGTGCATGCTTTATTAACAAAATACCATATTTAAATATTAAAACTGAAGGTGGCATGAAGTTTTAATTATCATGTAACTTAGGCTCAAAATAACATTTTTTTATAAATGCCTCATGAAATCTCTGCATTTGGTTTTCACACTTCAGCAATTTTTTTCTTAAAAAAAGGTGCCAAAAATGTACTGACTTATTTGTAGTCTGCTGCTATATAATAACAATTAAGTTGCCATTTCACTTGGAAAAGTGACTAAATGGTGATACTCACTCAGCTGGCAAACATGCTGTGATGTTCTATTGTTTCTGTCTTAATAACTTTATAAACCATTATTACTTGAGTACTGTAAAGCCAATAAAGGCCTTGAAGCACAAAGAATAAATGTGTCTTACACATGTCACCTGTGGCCAATGAAGTCTGGCAGACATGGTCTTTACACACCAGAACAACTTGGCCAAGCTTGTGGATTTCTGACTTTACTTGCAAAGCCAGGAGTTTGCATAGATGGGAAAAAATGCTTGAAGTAACTAAGATCATTACCAGAGAGTTAAGTGATACAAAATGTGGAGTGTACAGTAGATTTCAGTGCAACTGCTCTACACAGTGAGCTCTAGAGAAGCAAAGTCTGCTGCTTTTTCTTTTTTTCTATTTCAGTTTAGTTGAAAAATTTTAGCAGTGTTGTGGGGAAAATGAATTCTTTTTTCCAGTAATATATCCCTGTGAAAGTAGTGAAGACCACAAGCAATACTCCATGGGGTGGGAAAGCCTCTGGTTTTCTTTGTTAGTGCTTGTTAGTTCTTAGGTGAATAAACCATTTGCTGTCCTGAGTCCAGCACTGCACACTGAAATTCTGGTTTCTGAATTACCTGTGGACACACAGAGGTGGTTCTGATACACTGCATTTTTTTCCTAAGAATTCTTAAGTGTTGATCTTTGTTTCTCCAGTAATCAAAAAGCTTGATGCAGCTAGCAAAATAGAAAGGAAGCAAAACTTCCAGTACTCCTATAAAAGAAGGCACCAGCCATGTTTAAATCCAACTTGTATCTAAAGAATGACTTTTGTAGTGGGGTGTAATTCAGATATACTTAAAGTCTCAGTAAATTATTTTTGTTTTCTTAAAGGTTGTTAAAAAATCCCTCACTATGAAAAACTTAAGGCAAAGAACATGTGTCCATGCTTTGATTTCTCAAAGTTGTAATCATATACTTTCTTTGCAGAAGTTTTTAAATTATTTGGTACATTGCTATAATTTCATTGTTTAGTTCTCTCTGCAATTCTCCAATGAAGCACTGCAATTTTACTGAGCACAGTAAACACACTTAAGGCGAACATTAATCTGTAAATTTTTTTTTGTTAATGTGACCATTTAAGAAAAATAAAAAGTGGATCTCCTGAGAGAGATTGGAAGCAGTACAGGTTGTCATAGAAAATTGAGTCTTGTAATATTTATTCTCCTTTCTGGCATATATGTGTAATTTCTTTCCTCAGAGCCTGTAGTCATTTATTTTGCTGTATATCACCAAAGACTGACTTTTGTCATTCTTGCATTAGTGAGGTTGATCTATAGCAGTTCTGTATCAATCCCTCCATTGATCAGACTTTGCTTGTCTCAGCCCACAGAACATTCTTGTGTCCTGTAATGTGGACAAGAAATGTACTGCAGGTATTATATACAATACATGGAGAGACTGAGCCCTAGTTGTGTTGTCCTGGTCGTGGATGCTTTCAGCAGCATCCTTCACTCTCTTCTGGGGCTTTTGGGATGGCTGCACCCACAATAATGTGCAGATCTCTCTACTCTGGGAGCCCCTGTTAAAGTCCTGCTGTCACAAATGGAAGTGTGGCTGTGGTCCCCTCTGAGGTGTCTGTGCACACAGCTGTGGTCATGTGGCAGGGTTGAAGTGCTTGGGAAAAATAAAGTTAAATGATGCCATTTGAGCTCCCTTATCTGTGAGAGGCTGGCTCAAGCCAATGCCAGGAGCTGCTGGTTGGCTAGCAGCTGTGAAATTTATCTTTTTAATAGTAAAAGAATTGCAAAAGGGAGTGAGCATTTGGGTTCAGTGATGTTACTGAACTGAGGCATCCCCAGTGGTGAGCAGGTAACATGCACAGAGGAAATGGCACATGCAATATTCCCAAAAAGCCCACCATTGTTAGCAGAGAACAAAGGTTCCCCCCCAGAGTATATTGCAGTTACTGTCACATTCCCTCTGACAGAGGGAGAGCCTTTCTTAAATTTTTCAGTTTTAGTATTCTGATGCATTATTAAAATATAAAACCCTTCCACTTTCAACTCTGTTGCTAAGGGAATTATGATTTCAAAATATGTCCCAATGTATCTAAGCTTTCTCTACAGCAGTTCTCACTGTTACATACAAATCCTGTTGGTAACAGGCAACATGACTGCTGGGGGGGCAGTTATTTCTGTGTAAGAGACTTAAAATATAAAAGTAGAAAACATAACAAAAGAATCAAAGAGTATGCAGCAACATCTAAAAGGTTTTTACCTAAAAGGATGACATTTTTGTCCTTTTACATTTTGTGGACAACCATGTGTGCTCTGGTAATGGTAACATTGCATTGCATAATTCTGTAAGTGTTCCTTTCCCACAAACATCTTAAAGAATATGAAAGCCTGTTTCATAGGAGGTGAGCTGAGATACAAATGGAGTTGTTCAAACCCAAAAGACAGTACAGAATTTGGTTCATTGCTTTCTGTCTCTTGGTGTAAGTACTGAGCACACCTGCCAACTTAACTTTCTGTTGCTGAAGTGTTACATAATCTGTGGGGGAGTTCCTGTCAGAAGGTAATTCAATGTACTGGATTTAAACACTGATTTCCTATTATCCTCTGTCGTGGACTTGCAGTTCATGTTTAACAAAATAACCTGCTTTTCTCCACTGCTTCTGTACAACAGGTGCAATGCTGTGTGATGTGTTATGTAAGGGTGAAATGGTTCCTCTCTCAAATGTAGGAAAAGCAGCGTTTTTATTGTGAGCTGCTGCTACAAGAAACTGCAGGAACCAAAACTCTTGTGGCTTAAGCCAAATGTCCACTCAAGGAACTGAGAAGTCCATCACAAATGCTGTGCTATCACTTTTGTTTTTCTAGTGACAGTGATGAGGAAAAATCAAGAAGAGGCAAATCTCCCAAAGCTGAATTTAAAGATGAAGAGGAGACTGTGACAACAAAACACATTCATATTGCACAAGCTACAGAAATTACCACCATCAGACAGAAACGCTCAGCAAATCCTTCAAAAACCATTGACTTGGGAGCAGCAGCTCATTACACAGGAGATAAAGCAAGTCCAGAACAGAACTCTGCTGCTCATCCTGCACAGCCTACGACAAAGGTGAGACAGCAGGACAGCACAGCATCATTTTGGAAGATGTTCTCATCTATCCTCTAAGACAATTTCTGCTTTAGGGTAGAATTTTTGTTATGCAGCCTTCAAGAGAGCTATTTTATCAAAAATGTTTAGTTAAATTTTAAAAAGTTTGTGGGACAATATAATTGTAATTAATTGTGATTGCTTTAAGGTGTAGAATTTTTTGAATAGTCATTAGCATGTTTTGCTCTCTTCAGGCCAGCAAAGGGAATTTTGGCCTGAAGTGTTAAAGATTCTATGAAGTTGCACACTTACTGAAAACTTACCAAATTCTTCAGTTATAAAAAACTATGAGCCCTTAGCTTTTCAGTATTTGATTTTACATTTAGCCACATAATTGTTGGCTTTAAAGAAAGTCTGTTATCTCTTCAATGCAAAAGTAAACAAAATCCTTCAAAACCCCAGAAAGCTTCTTAATGTCATTTGATTAGTGACATCATGAGTTGAGATCTGGTGTAATTTCTTCTCCAGGCTGCTGTCCCCTCTGGCAGCAAGTCCTCTAATGACCTGGTGGACCTATTGTTTGATGGAGCCAGCCAGCCAGCTTCTACAGGTAGGTTTGGGGTCTGTTCAGGTTCTGAGGAGAGGGTTGTTTGTCGTGAGAATAAAGTAGGTAAATTGAGAAATGAATACTTGAAAAAATGTAGAACTGCCTAGAAAAAACCTTTTGTAGCAAGGTACTGTGTGTGCTATTGCATGGGACTAATAAATGTTAGTAGCACAAAGATTAACTGCCAGATCAGTCTGTCAGGAGCTGTGTATGTAATGCAGTTATTTATAATTAACTCTGAAAGCAAGTGCAGGCCATTCATCCTCAAGCATTTCTCATAGTGCAATTCAGAGGCTGGGCAGATGGAAATGGATAATCTTCATGGAAGCTTTCATCTGAGGTATATGGCAAACTTGGGTTTTTGTCTTATTTTCTCTTGGCACTTGGTTGATGCAAACCCTAAGAGCAAAAATAAATTGCTACCTAAAAATGAAATTACTCATTTTAAAACACATCCTTCACTCACTAAATGTTTAGCAAATCTGTTAATCTTCACGTCTCTCAAAATGCAGTTTATTTTTAGGTGTTAAATTTCAGTGCACTGCTATGGGATTGATAGAGGAGTTCTGAGGATTGGTGCTTTGCTTTTCAAAACCTAAGACTTGAAATTTAGACTTGTTATTGTGCTTACAGGTTCCTGGTATTCAATGGGCTTGTGGTGGCATGGAATAGGAAAAGAACTTCTGTGCACTTGTGGTCTGATGGCACAGTTGGGAGAGAGTGAACCTGTAACATGAGACCACTTTGAGTAGCAAATAAACTATGAGCATTTAATAGAGAGGAACCTTTCAGAGACCCTCTCACTGCACGTGAGGAATGTCTCGTGCTGGGCCAGGATCATGCTGGCACTGCAGAGGGGAGTGTGTATCTCACTGAGCCCAGTGCCTGCTGCGCCCTTGCTTTAAAGACAAGGTGGAATGACAGAGGCTGCACCAGGAAATGGCAGTTCAGAGGGGCTGGAACCACGTGTGTGGCTGCAGTCAGGCATCTGTAGGGACTGTCCTTGGTCACCCCTAACTGAAGTTACACCACTCCTGGGGGTGTTGTAGGGTCACACCAGGGATTTGATTGTCGTGTGTGAGCAAAGCCAGTACTGTGACCACTCTGTGTGACACATTCCTTTCACCACTGCCCTACCTCTGGAAGTGTTTAATACACTACAAAATATGTCAGAACTCTACTGCAGGGGAGGAAAACTGTCATGGTCATTTAGTGTCAGATATCTGTCTTCATATTTTCTTTCTTATTTTGAGTAGATCTTTAAAACTCTGCTCACTTTTATTTTTGGAAAAGTAGACAGTGTTTCATGTCTGTTCTGAAATGCGTTAATTCCTAGAGATGGAGAAATACAAGTCCTTTCATGTGTCTGTTTTTATGCACAAATGCAAAAATTTAAGGAACAACTTAATTTTGTTCAATTTCCTATTTTAACTTCACATACAAAGCTCTTCATTGTACATTGGAGTTACCACAGTTCCATGAAAGTTTAAGATCCTGGATCAGAACCACTATCCCAAGTCAATACTGATTTTTTTGGTTTTTTTTTTCATCTAACTGTTATGGCAGAAGAGACTGGAGTGTTTTTTTTTATTTTATTTAGGTACAATGTATATGTTTTTGTTTTTATTTTTATAAAAATAAGTTCTCATTGAGAATAGATGTTTCCACTTCAAAGTGAACCTGCCCATATTTCAAGCAGACCTATGGCAGCTGCTATATTACAGTGTATTTAAATCTTTCATCACTTTGGCTCTTTGCTGTAGTCAGCCTTTTTGCTTTTCTTTTTTTAATCTTTTTTCTCCTTTTTCCAAAGCAGCATTTAGAAATGGTGCTGAGAAGAGGCACATTACCAGCTGGTCCTGCTAAATAACCTCTGCTGACCTGAGCAGGCAGATGGAAAGGGTTCATTTGTAGTGACAGATCTCGCATGGGAATCTTTGAGGCTTGCTCATGTTGAGAAGATTAGCACTGTCCTTCATGTGCAGGTCACTTGTTATGACCACTGCTCCTTGCAGCACAGGGTGTGGGAACATTCCCAGTGTCAGGCAAGGCAGAGGGAAAGGGTCAAATGCAGCCTTTGATGTGTCCTGTGAAGGAACTGGCAGGGAAGTGATGTGAATCAGGGAACTCAGGGTTTGCTTATCTGTGTATTTTCAGGTGCAGAGATGTGAAAGGGCTGATTGGGCTCGGTGTTACTCTTTACTGGAGCAACACAGTTGTGTTGTGAGGGGGTGCTTGGTTGCCATGAAGGGGAAGGTGTAAAATCCTTGGTTAAGAGTGCTGGAAGTATTCTTTGGTGTTGCTGGAGCTGAGGTTCCTTAACCTTTCTTTAGAGAGTTACCTACATCCAGCTTAATCTCTGTCTGAAACTCAGTTTCACTTGAAAACAGGCAAGAGAGGGGGAGGAAAAGTTAACTTGACTGAAAATGTTAAGGGGTTATTTTGGGTTTGAACCTAGTTCTGTTTTTAAAATTAAATTAATCCCTAGGCACTGTCAGGCAGCCCAAGGATAATGGGTGTAGCAGGGAGCATTGATTTTTATTTTTTCCTTCGAGTGTGTGGTCAGGAGTGTGTCATCTGTGTTGCTCATTCAGCATATAAACTCTCAAACCATTAACCTGTTGTGAACTCTGTAAGCACATATGTGGGGGAAAAATTACTTGAAAATGTTCATTGCAGTACACAGAGTAAACAGGATCAGATCAGATTTTTAGTCTGATATTTCACCATCCCTTTTTTATTCTTGGGTGTCAGAATAAAACTTGTTTATAAATGTAGGTGAGATGCTTATTAGATCACTTCAGAATTTGTGTTGAAGAAATTTCTTAACTTGGTATGAAGTCCTCTCCCTCTTGAAAAGGTGTTAAAAGGGTTTCAGTAGTGTTTTGTCTGAAAATTCAGAGACCATCCTTGCATTCTCTGCCCATGTTTTATATCCTGCACTACACACTCAGCAAGAAGACATTTCCCCTTGGAAGAACAGTCGCCTTCCTGGCAATGTCTACAGTAAAATAACATTAAAAAGAAATACAAGTACACATGTATTAGGAAGTGAATGGTTCCTTTTATTACTGCTGGCCATTTATTAAAAAGGAGATGGTTCTGGTTTAATTAACCCAGTTGAGAGTAGCAGATGGGGCAGAATGTCTTGCAGCGATAAGACAATTCCGAAATGGCACCAGATGTTGGAAGCTGTCCCTGGTGGTGTTTGAGTGCAGCACAGATGTTCCAGTCCCACCTGGCTGCCTCCTAAGCACTGCAGGCTAAGCAGCTGTGATGTAACCTATATAATGTACGCATAACACTAAAAGCAAAATAATTGAACTGCTGCAGCTTCTTCTGAGGGTGGGACTGCTTGGAGGTGAAATCTTTGAGGACAAACAAATAAGGTCAACTTCTTGGCTTCCTCAGGTCAGTGGAATCCCTGCTTAAAAGCAGTATCAACCATAACTAGGTCATTTTTGTAACTTTTCTGAGTTCATTTCAAAAATCAGCTGTACAATATGGTTCTTAAATCTTCTGCTTTTATACCTTGGCTGTATATTTTAATGAAAAATTGTTACTATGCTGTATTCAGAAGTTAATAATTTATGTGCTGTATACAAATGTCTAGTTGGAAAACTTAATGCTCTTGCTGCAGAAAGGAAGCAAACTTATAAAAAAATGAACACAAATGCAAGCTCTGTCCTTGAAATCCCAATTCAAGATCATTGCAGAATCATTCATGCTTTAAGTAACACAAAAACTAAATATAAGGTGACATGTAATTTTTCATAGGAAGCATAATAAATTAACTTTTATACAATAAGAATGTTTGGCCTTTTTCATATTATGCTTCCATATTTTTGATTTTATAAAGTGCCAAACTGGTAGCATCACTCCCTAGTTAAAAACTTGTTAATCTTCTTAATATCTCTGAATTTATTTTTAGAGACGACAAAAACTTGCATGTTTTAGTTCAAACTGCAAGATGTGCAAGGCACTTGGAAATAATCCAGTTTATTGTTGCTCAGGCTTGTATAAACATAGTGTGGGGGTGAACAGGAAAACAGAGCTGACTTAGGAAGCAGAATCAATAAATCCATCATGTCAAGTACAGAAAGCTTTTCTTCATAAATCCCACATGCAGTTATTGCAATGGATCTTTGCACAATCCTGTAACAGCTTTTGGCTTCCCTCTGTTTCTAGGTGGATCGAGTGACCCCTTTGGAGGATTTGCTGATTTTAGCTCACCTGCTGCTTCAGCAAGTTTCCCATCGTCTCAAGGTAGGACTAATTTAGGGATTGCAGTGCTGTTTAAGGGTGGAAGGAGGGCAAGAGATGCCTTGTGGCATTATTGAAAGTCCCTTCCCTTTCCAGGGTAAACTGTGTGTGTAACTGGACCACAAGTGCTCTGGGAGGAAGGAAGATGCAGCCTGGCTCAGTGCATGTGCAGACATTTTACCTGCAGACAGAGAAGCTTATCAGGAGACATGGCCACCATCTGAAAAGGTTTCCCTTAAAATTGGATTGGAAAACAATAAAATATGCTTGGAAACCTTAAGTGATCCATTTTCCTTTGGTGGACTGTTTGTGGGATCCTACAAGGGCTGCAGACAACCCTGGAGTGGGGAGAGCTGGCTGGCTGTTGTTTGTGAAGTTAATTTGAGCAGAAGTGTTGTTTGTGGCTGGGGGTTCTCAGCCAGGGTGCAGGATCAAGTACAGAATGAGAAAAGAACAGCAAAGAGGCTGAGCAGCAAATCTGCCTGGGAGCCAGCTTTAGTCTGTGTTTACATCTCTTCCTTTATTCTGCTGTGTTGGGAAGGCTCTGCTGGACCTGGGTTAGTTCATACACCTTCAGTTTACTTGGTAGGAAAGAACTGCTCTCGTTTTTTACAGGCTTTCGCAGTCAAACCCAAGTTGTTTTGCAAACACAAAGCTGCCTACTATGCAAATAACTCCTGTGTTAATACAGTCTAAATTGATACAATCCTTTATCTGCATTAACATGATTAATCTATTCCAGTCACCATTATGCAAGGGACAAGGAGTCCTGTGAAATGATTAATCATTCCTGAACACTGTAAGCCCCTCTAGAAATCTTTTCCTTCTTGATTAATCATCTTTGAAGTCCTACTGAAGGGGCAAAACCTTCTCCCTTTTACCCCCACTTCCATTATTGGTGCTCAGTGCACAGGTCTGAACACAGAAGGAGCACACTCAGCATTTACTTATCTATCAAGAATATTTAAAGTAGGTTTTAATTTTTAATTGGTAATACTAATTGAAACATTCTAATATAGTGCCTCTTTGTGAGGAAGATCAAAGCAAATGTTCTAGGAAGGCCCTAAGCTAATGAATATTAGCCCACTTCATGCACTGAAGTTGTTGGCAATACTTGGATTTTGTGAACAAATTTACTCTTCCAGTATTCTTTAAATTGTAATGTGTTGGTAAGGAGAGATGACTAAAGGTTGAAGGTGTATGTTGATAAATATTTACACGAAGTGTGAAAGACTGCTGCAGTTACCCATGAGTGGGTGGAATACATTATGGAAGCAGCCATTGCACAGGGCAGGAAATAGAAACTGGCACTGGATTCATCTACCCCAGCTCTACATGTTTGAGTCTTTGTTCACTCAGCTAAAGAAATCCAAGAGATGATTTAGATGCTCACCAGCACTCAGAGTTTATTTCATAGGGCAGCACTGTTGTTTGTGACAGAGCTGAAGTACCAAACGTGAATCAGTGAGAGAATCAAAAAGCTGAGCTGGCCAGTGGCCCAAGCTCAGAATGTGATTCACTGTGTAGCCTGTGAGATGTTTAAATGGTGTTGCTTTATATTCAGCGTCTTTTGCAAATGTTTTTAAGCTTTTCTTCCCCATCAGTGCTGTGAAGCAACAGTTTCCCTGTTAATAGGGAAACACGTGTTTTAAGGGAGGTAACATCTCCTCCTGTTTGACTCCAAGGTTTGACAAGCTCTCAGTTCACTGGTTTGTGTCACAACATCTGTGATGCTGAAGAGGTGTCCTTGCAGGTGTCTACAAACAGCTCGTGCTGTTGGCTCTACCTTCACAGTGAGATACAGAGAGAGCTCTGAGTTCTGTGTTCTGATTTAAACACTTGTCTCCAAAAACCTCTTCTGTTGAAATGGAACAGTGTTTAAGTGATGAACTACAAGCATTCAGCATAGCTGCTGCTGAGAGAAATGATTGATCCAAGATTGAATTTCTGCTTCAAATCAAAGCATTTAGTTCAGGAATCAAATTTAGAAAACCTAATGTGTTTCACATGAGCACTTTATGGGATGGGAAGTGCTTATTCCTTATCACCTCAAGTAAGCATTCCCTGTCAGCCTGCTTTCACAGTTCTGGGTTTTATTGCCCTCAGCGTGGTTTTTTACAAAAACCTACGATTGTGTACAACCAAATTTGGATGTACTTGTCTTTATCATGATGAAATTTGCTTTATCCAGTGGCTTGTTCCTGACAGCTGCTCTCTCTGCAAATACCAGAATGCCAAGATAAAAAGTTGATAAATATTATCCAAGTTCTCAGTGTTGTTCTGACCGTGGTCTCCAGTCTACCCCAAGTTATTTTCCAGTTGTGCTTCAACTGAAACAAACCTGTCCCTGCTTTCCTGGCATCCACAGGTGACATGTTATCAAACATCTTCTACTTTCTGTGTACGGGTGTTTCATATTTCCTTTCGTACCTTGTTAAAAGTGTTGGAATATTCATGAGAGGGAATGATGTCCAGATGGAGGTTCTACCTGCAGATGTTAATCTGGACGGACACAGATCAGCTCTCATTTGTTTCAGTTCATGGAATATGGCATTTGCTCAGTGCCTTTCTCTAAGTCTTCTGTCTTTCTTCTCGGTCTTCCTTCTTCCCACACTGTTGCCTTTCCTTCAGGTACAACAACAAGTGGAAATGGAGACTTTGGTGACTGGAGTGCCTTCAACCAAGCTTCTCCTTGTGCCAGTGCTTCGTCTGGAGAGCTCTTCAGCAGCACGGCACAGCAGCCAGCTCTCGAGCTCTTCAGCGGCTCACAGCCAGCTCCGGGCCAGCCTCCAGCTGCTTCCAATTCTATGGATCTCTTTGATTTGATGGGACCCTCTCAGACAACCATGACCTCCTCACAAAGCATGAATTTCTCCATGATGAGTTCCAGTTCTTTGGGTGTCAGTTTACCCATGTCCAGGTCACAGGTATGCTGCTGTTGGTAGTTTGCTAATTACCTTCTTCTTAATCACAGCATTGCAAATGAATCCATTCCTCTCCTGGAGTGCATTAGACCTGCTCACTCAGATGTGATCAGCATTTTGTCAAAAAATGTTTAAATTGTCTCCTAAACAGAAAAGTCCTTTTATAAGCCAGTCTTCTTGAAGATGGGCTTCATTACTCTAGGAAGTGTAGCTGCTTTTTTGGTGAAATCAGGGTGGATATTTTAAAAGCCATTCTCCACAGAATATTACAGGTTTCCAGACTCAAGGAGATGGAGGTGAGGACTGGCCTGTTCTCCAAAAGGCAGAAGTGCTACTTCTAGCAGTGGAGAGTGGGTTGGAAACTGGAATGGATCAGCTTGGTGTTAGGAGGAAGGAATCAGCATGTTTGAGTTCAAAACTTGGCTGCTGCTGGTCACTGTCACTCCACATTGATAAGGGACTCGATCTCTGCTTACAAATACTCTTTTAATCTAAATGTGGAGCAGCACCTGGCAGCTGTGCTTTGGAAAAGCTAAAGTTCATGACTTCATGGGGTTTTATGAACACTTCTTGTTTAGTCCTGTTTCCTACTGGTAAATTCTTTCAAGTGAATCCCAACCAACTTTTCTTTTCTAGCCTCTGCAAAGCATGAACCCAATGATGCCGAAGCCTAACTCACTTTATAATGCAAGGACAGAGATGGTCCAGAAAAACGCAAGCAAAACTCTACCCTCAACTTGGTCAGACCCCAGTGTAAATATCAGTTTGGACAATTTAGTACCTGGGATGCAGCCTTCCAAACCCCAACAGCCATCGCTTAACACCATGATGCAGCAACAGAGTAAGTGATTGTTCTGTGCACGCTGAGCCCTGCCTGTGTTCCAAAGGCTGTCCCTGAGATATGAATGTTGTGTCCATTCCTGGTTTCCTACCTTTAGTCACACTTGTTTCATAAACTACTGTGACATTGTGACACAAGTGATGTTCTTTAAATGGAGATTGGTGTCAGGAGGCTGAGTCTGTGCAGGTTCTATTGTAGAGCTTGTACCATTGCTGTATCTTGACTTCAGCCTTCCTAATCTTTAGAACTTCTCTAGAATATTTATTGTTATAAAATGATATTCAAAACTTCTATAGAAGTTTGCTGAGTCTTCATGCAGAAAACAGGGAAACAAGTGCAGTGGAATCATAGATTCATTAAGGTTGGAAAAAATGTCAGGATTAAATGAGTCCAGCTTGTGATCAATGCCCACCTTGTCACCAGCCCAGAGCCCTGAGTGCCACATCCAGTCCTTCCTTAGACACCTCCAGGGATGGGGACTCCACCACCTCCCTGGGCATCCCTTGCCGATGCCTGACCACCCTTTCAGTGAAGAAATTCCTCCTGGTGTCCAAATCAGGAAATAGCTGCAGGTCTGGCCATCATATCCATGCAGTGACCACACAAGCTTCTTAAAACACATTAACTCCTCCAGTGTAACTATATTCCACTCGGTGATTTTTGTGCACCTTCTCTTTGCTGCAGATATGCAACAACCGATGAATGTGATAACGCAGAACTTTGCAGCTGTGAACCTCAGCCCTCAGCCCAACATGATGCCTGTGCGAGCCCAGACAAACCCGCTGATGGCAGGGCCCATGGGCATGGGGATGCCCGGAGTGGTGTCAGGTACGATGGGCATGGCCTCCATGGCACCCACGCCCATGATGAACCAGGGAATGATGGGCATGAACATGGGAGTGCCGGCCACGGGAATGGGCACAATAGGAATGGGGGTACCCAGTATGGCTATGACCTCTCTGACTCCTGGGACTGTACAACCCAAGCAAGATGCCTTTGCAAATTTTGCCAATTTTAGCAAATAAAGATTGTAAAATAAATAAATTAGATTAAAATTAAATCAAATAAATGGGCAGACTGAATGAAGGATTTTTAGCTGCACAGATATAGCTGGGGAAGGGATGGGAAACACTGATCAATACTTTTTTTTTTCTTTATCAGTTAAAGTGTCTACATAAAGAACCAAAAGCTATTTTCTAAGTGTTGAAATAACTAGTGTTCAAATTCTGGAGAGGTGAGAGATTCTTCTAAGGAATGTGTTGGATGATTTTGCAAAATAATTTGTATTAAGACCATCAAAAAACCTTTCCTACGTAGAAGAACCAATTTTAACTTTGAGACTTGATGGAAGACTGTATTGGGGACTGGGTAAAAATGTTTGAATCTAATTTTATACTTTTCTTTTTTCTTGAAGAGCTTTGACTTTCTTTTTCCCCTCTCCCTGATCGCTTTGTCATAATTGGATCATTCCTTTTACTACCACTGAGTCCACAATTGTGAAGTCACTCAAGTACTATGATCAGTTTTTTATAAGAATATATATTTTTGTCCAAAAATGGCTTACATATGTGACTATGGCTAATTCAAAGGGACCTGGAATGTATATATACTTTTGCTAATGTTCCAGCCACACTGCTGTATTACCCAAATTTTTATTGTAAAAATCCTCTCTCAGCAATTTGGTGATCAACAGATTTTTGGGATCTTACTTAACATGCTTGTAATGTTACAACTGATATCCCGTGCAAGTCTGGGAGCAGCTTTATCCAAGACTGCTGGAAGGTTTCTTTTCAGAAAACTCCAGAAAATGCATTTTGTTGTAGTTCTTTCCAGTGGCACTTGGCATCCTTTGTAGCACCAATGTCCCTAAGGAGCCACTGGTTTAGGGCATCAGCAGCAAGTGAATCACACTTCAGTGATGTAAATCTAGAACCTAACTTAATCCAATGGCATTGGATCCTGACTTTTATACAACACTTGGTGATTCTTTTGTGTAAATATGGCATTAGCAGCTGTGGAATCCAATAGAGGAGTAAAAAATATATATATTAATAAAGGAGACCTGTAGCAGTCAAAGATTTTACTGATTTACTGAAAGCAAAAGAACGAATTAAGGCTTTGGGGGGTTTTGTTTTTCCTTCTGTAATTCTGCATTTAAGTTCACATGAATCAAGATTTTAGAATCTGGAACACAAAGACATTGTTATATTCACAAGCTGGGAATATTGTTAAGAATAAGCACTATACTATAGGTATGAAATTTATTGCCTCCCTTTTCTTATGTTGGATTTCTTTTTTATTATTAAATTGATAAAACTTTGTTTCCATTGTATTCATAATGTTCTGTTATACATAACATTAAAATGTTCATTAAAATCAATGTTGGGTTGCTTTTCCTTTCATTCCATTTGACGTTTATGAGAGCATTTGGGAAAAAAAAATAATTATAATTTGGGCAAAGTAATTTTTATAAATAATTTAAAATTGTTTAATGACTTCTTATCTGAAGCCTTTCCTATCTGGCTCTACCGTTAGGAATTAAAAATGAAGCAGGCAAGATATCCTGACCCGCTCCAGCCTTGCTAATGCTCCATCTACAACATTTCTAATTAGGCAGAAATTCATGTACTTCAGCTAAGTGGTAATGAAAAGTGATTCATTTGCTGAATAAGAGATGAGAGTGAGTGTAATTAGCTGACTGCGGTTTTTAATCTTTCAACAATTCAATGTGTTTAAATTAGTTTCAAAGAATAGGAGCTTTCAAGTGTTGTTACATCAAAGTAATCAAGGCAGGCTTCAACGGCTGAGTAGGAGAGATGGCTCTGGTTCCTGTTCTGAAACCTTTACACTTACTTGGAATAATCATCTTCAAACCCTCTCTTTGGAACAGATGGGAAGCCTCAGACTTGTTCAATGTATGCAGAATTGTAGTGGGAAGGAAGCTCCTTCCAGGGCTGGGAGATGGGGGCTGAGGAAAGCTAAACCTGTACTCAGTGTTGTTGTGCTGGAGGGTGCAGTGCTTCTCAATCCTCCTTGGAAGGTTTTGGGATGAATAGGATGAGTCTATTCCTCATGCTGTCCTTGTGAGGTGGGTTTAGCCAGTGAAATAGCTTTGAGTTGAAGAACCATGTCTCTGTTCAGGTTGTTCACTTCTCTTCAGAGGAGCCCTTGCTTTTCCTTCTAATTGCTATTAGTGATAATGAAGCAGATTTGCCAGGGGTTGGAGTAACTCCAGAGGCAAATGTGGTCACTTTGGGATGGGTCTTTGTGGTTGTGCCAATTCCACGTTAGTCAAGGGTGCACTGGCTCAGGGAGCAGCTGTAGTGCTGAACTGGTCCCTGATCATCCCATGGATCAGTATTCTCTGTATGAAGCAGGGTCTGGGGAGTGTGAGAAGCAGCTTTGTCAGCCAGCCAGGTCCTCTGCAGGTGGGTGAGAACAAAATCCTTTGAACCAAAATAAATATCAGAAAAGAAACCCTGGAAAGGTTCCTACAGAATGTGAGCCAGATGCATCCCTGTGCATCTTTCTGCAGTGGTGAGAACCTGAAAGTTTTTTGCCCATTGTCTCCCCCAGTTCAAGCACATGGATCACAGGTAGCAGTGCTTAGCAGAATGTGGTTTACATCTTTTATTTAAAGACTGAATATAAAATGGGTATTTGCTTAAAACAGTATTGAACTTGTTTAAGATAAATACCATAAAATGCTTCCATCTCTGATATTTCAGGTGTGAACAAAATAGTATCTCTAAGGTAGAAATTACCTTTCTGATAAAATACAAATGCACTATGTGTGAATGGGGACAGATCTACCATTTATCATGTGCTGCATTATAGAATTTGAACATAACCAAAGTCACACTGCTGTATTAGTACAATTCCTTTCTTCATTTCTGAAGTCCAGCTGTACGTGGGATCTCTCCAGATGGGTTTGGGTGGCAGGGTTGTGTGTCTGTATACAAAAATGTAAAGACTTCAATAAAGAGAATTACATGATGCTTTAAATTACCTGTGTCTGGTCCTAAGAGTTAAATGTTTACCACCTATGGATTCTGTAGCTTTTTAACTTTTTTAAAGTTCAATTAAAATGAGTGAAATGATTTGTAAAGGTTGTCTCTACTTTAGAATGGGAGAAAGGGGCAGCAGAATCCAACTCTGTGTTTGGTTTTTTTATAGAATCATTAAAAAAAAAGCATCTTGATGTGTACAATGGAGTAATAAACTCCAGCACAGGTGCAAGTTCAGTGGTAACTAGAGCATCCACCATGTTCTACAAAAGAAATTATATTCAAAACAGCTAAACAAGGGTATTTATAGCAGCATCTGTTTCAGCTCTATCTGTCAGCTAAGAACAGTCTGACACAGCTTAGGGGAGGTGGGGGAGGGATTTATCAATGAAGTGTTTACATAATGCAGGCAGGCATTGTATACTCAAGGTGATACCAGCTATAACAGGATAACAAATATCTAAAGACACTTTTATTCTCAGAGGCCTTTGCTCCAGGAGTCACTCTACAAAATTGCCTCCATGTTCCTCTGTGCTCGACTGTAAACGCACTCAGAGCAGATGACATTTTATAGAACCATCGCTGGTTTCTGATTAAGGCTTTTAATGCTGAGGGCATTTTTGGTTTTAATTTTTTTTCTTTCTACCAAGTTTTATTCCAAGATGTCAACTGACTAAAACTTAGAATTGTTTCAGGGTTTCAAACTCTTTTTCCTCTCCTGGTGATGGAAGTGCAACTCCTTGGGACAGAGCAGGGCTGTTGCTGTGGGGTGTGAAGGACCAAGTGGCTGTGCAGTTCCTTCCCGTTAGCCAGAAACCACAAGCCCCAGGAACCTTTTTTGCCCAGATCACATGGATTTGGAGTGACTTTAATGTTTTAAACATTTCCATGGGCAAAGGGCTTCCTGGAGGTGGCGGTGGGAGGATGGTGATTTTTAGCCCTGCTTCTGGGAGCTGCTTTTAGAGCTTTGAGGAAAGAAGTTGCAAAGACATCTTGGTGAGCTGGGTTAATGTTGTGAGACTGAGAAGGATGGCCCCTGGAATTTGTAAGTCAATCTGTACAGCTTGTTCAATGATCTGCTCACAGTTTTATCTAGCTGAGATGCCATGGAATTTTTCTTCTCTGTGTAGAATGACCTTTAAAAGCTCAGATACGTCTCATTTTCATTTTTTATGTGTTTCTGCATCCACTATTCACCTAAGGTATGATAAGAGGTAAGAAAATCTGCAGAGTGGGGAAAAGGAAGAAAGGTACCTTTGCAGAACTCAGTGTATCCCTGGATTCTTCAGCTGGGGGTTCTTTGCATGGAGTAATCCAGTCTCTACTTCGACGTAAATTCTGCATGTGTACAGCACAGCGAAGGCTCAGCTCATCTCTGTTTTTAAAAATGTCTTTACTCCTCACAAATTTGCAGATTTTTTTTTTTTTTTTTTTTTAAATCATGCCATAAGGTACTGGCTCAGTAATTAACTGGTTCTTTAATCGAGCTACAATTACTTTGTTTCATGAGAAGGGAAAAAAAGAATGTATACAAAGACAGAGCTACTTTCGACATCTGGGAACCTCCTAACAGCTGGCTATCTAATGAATATGCATCTGCTTAAGAGGCTGTAGGCCATTAATAAACCAATAGATATAAAACAGAAACAATCTTTGTCAGCTTCAAATGAGATTGGATGCAATGTGCTGTGAAGTGTCACTGTCACATTGAATCGAGCCGGGGAGGTTAACGGCGGCTCCGCGCTGGAAAAGGCGGAAAAGCTCCAGCGCCGGGGCAGGGGCAGGGCTGGGCGCGCCGAGCTCTGTGGGTCACTGCTCTGCTGCCTTCTGCCTCCTCATTTCTCCTGGTATCAGTTGGGTTTGAGGCACTGGTGATCTTTTATTTGCCACTCCAGCAGTTGTGTCTTTTTGGGTCTGACAGGAGGGTGTGGGGTTTCCCAAACAAATGATCTGAGAGATGCAGGAATCGCTCACGTGAATAAATGACTTGGGAGAAGTTACAGGACTGTGATAAAAATGCACCTATTTGACTGAGAGCTGGGGCTTTGTAAGGAGGCTCAGAACAGCCCCTGAGCCGTGTTGTACAACAGGATTGTTGTAAGGTGAAATAAATCCCCTTAAAACAGTGACAGTGACCTCATGTGACTGTACAGGTATCTCTGACCCCTTAAGAGCTGTATCTGTGCTTGTTCCAAGGTGGGAAGCATCGTATGTTGTTCCAAGCCGTACCAGTATTTGGTACCTTAATCGTTGTTCTGCACCTGTTTCCTGTGGCAGCTCCCACAAACTGTGAGATGGATTTAGAGCTCCCTATCCCTTCTGCACAGCCTGGGTTAGTCCAGTGTGTCCTTCCTTTGAAGGGACGGTCACCCTGTGCAGTGGCCTCTCGCAGCAGTGAGGAATGTCACCTAGGTGGCATTTTCCTTAGAGAAAATCCTTTATTTCAGCTCAAGCCCCAGTACTGGAACAGGGCACTCTCAGCTGCAGTGGAGGTGGGCTGCAGGCACCCCTGGGATGGGGGCAGGAGCAGCATTTATTTTGGTTTTGGGGAACTGGAGTAAGCCTGGTACCTCACCTGGACTCTGATTTAGAGCCAGAATTACACCACGTATGTTTCAGTTCTCAGGAAATTCTATAAGTGGAGATTTGGAGTAGTTTTCTTTGCAGCTCAGTTGTGAAAGGCAGTCTTGGGTTTAGTAGAAATTGTAACATGAAGCTTTTTGCCCCCATATTTACAGGTTTTCATTACAAGAAAATGGAAGTGAGAGAAGTTAAAATGAGATGAGTACTCCGTAATTACTGCAGATCTTCTCTAGCAGCTTCTTAAGAGAGAAAACTTGCACTTTGTATCATCGCATCAATATAATTTAAGCCAAAATCTGTTAATAAGATTGACTTCATTCCTAGAATACTGTTTGTCTTATCCTTAGTTTTAAGATAGAAGATTACTTAAAGTCTCTTTCAGAGTTGCAGCCGCACTGGTGACAAATTTAACTTCTGACACTTGAAGTTTTACTTCAAGGCTTGGTGTAAAGGGGAGGTGTAAACCTCTGCACTACAGCCAAGCATCTCCCGGGCTTCCGCAGGGCTGGAATTTTCTCCTTGCTTTGCTGCTGTGCTGCTGCAGCCCCTGGGCAGCAGCAAGTGCTGCCCACAGTGAGGGGAGCAGGTTGGTCAGTGAGAGCTGCCCACCTGCCCTCCACAGAGCTCTCTCTTCCAGCCCAGCATCAGCAGCACTCTCAGATGCCACAGTTTTATCTTTTTTTTGAGGTAGACAAAAGAGCACGAAGCAAAGGAGAGCTGTCCTTTTAAGTACTTTCACTTTTCAAGGTCATTTATGGAGCTTTTATCAATCAGAAAGCTAAATCCATATAAAAAGCATCTATAATGAACCGAGCATATCTCGAACCTTATCCCTTCAGCAGAATACGAATTATGCAGGAAGGTGCTTCAATGGCCACATTCACCAAGTTCAGCATCTCTGTGAACATTTATAAAGTAAGCAGAGAAGCCACTACTATTGTGATTTGGCATCTATCAATTTCTTGTCTTTTTTTTTCTGTAATTGATTTATTAATTACAGCATCTTAATGATCTATTTAAAATAAATAAACCATTTACACCATTCCAAAGGTATTTTGTGATGTTCAGCTGATATTAAAATAGCACCAGCCTTATGTGCTTTTTCAGCAAGTGACCTAATTAGTTAATAAAGTAATTGAATATTAAAAAGGATGTTGCAAGTGATTAAAATTTAAGAGCCTTCAGAACATTATTAAAGCTATAAATCATACATCACTGTTTTAATTTGCATAGCTACAGAATTACTAATGGTCCCACATGCATAAGCTACTTGGCAATTAGTCTTTTAACAAACTGTTGGTGATACTGTAAGGTTACCAAAATCTTTCCCCATTTTTGATTTGCAAACAAAATCCAGGATTGGAGAATACTAAGGGTTAAATTCCTAAAAGCCAGGAAATTTGGTTCTTTCGGTTTTCTCTGTACCTGACTCTGCTCGCCCCTTGTCCCTTGACCTTACGGACAGGAGAGCATATCCAAGTCCCCCTGAGGTCTGTAAAGGAGATAAGGAAGTGTCTTGTCCCACCTTGAGCTTCCTGAAGTGCCCTCCAAGTGGTTTTCCAGCCCAGTCTGATGTGCATAAATTTCCCTACCTGGTGCTGGGCCATTCTCCATCTTTCTCTCATATACACTCAACTGTCACAGTGCCACTTTCCTTCCCCTGGACTCCAGGTCCATATCAGCACTGGGCAGACAAAGGGAGTTGCTGACTGCTGCCAGTTGTACCTGAGCTTTGTCCCGTGGACATTGCCTTTGGGATGTGGGAGAAGCACACTAGGTACTCATCACCTTCCATTCCCGGTGCTGGGGATTGCAGCTCATTGGAAACCTCAAATGTCTGTGAACAAAAAAGAGTTGGAAAAATGATGGGAGCTTCCTACCCTGCACCATGGGGCAGCTGTGGCAATGAGGGTCAGCTGCCCACGGCCCCTGGCTGAGGCCTTGGGCTGGCTGCAGGCAGGAGGAGAGACAGGATGACAGTTTTCAACTTAATTAGACACAAACTGCACTGGCAGGATGAGCTGCCCCAGTCTCCCCTCTCCCCAGCATCCAGCATCTCCGCAGCGGCGGTTCCCGGCCTCGGGAGTGACGTCCAGCAGAGCACGCTCCAGCGCACAGGCAGAGCAGCTCTGTCTCTGCCTACAGCACTCGCAGCCTGACAAGAGGCAAACGGTGCTGGGGGCAAAGGGAACGACCTGGTGTGCAATGGAGCACAACCTGGATGGGCACCGGCAGCTGCACGCTGGAGCACCGAGAGCTGGAGACAGGGAAACGGCCAGAGCTCCAGCACAGCCACTGTGGCAGCTCCGCAGCCTCTTCCCTTCAGCACTCCTATGGATTGGATCGCATTGTCACCTCCTCCCCGGGCTCCCCCGGGACCCCTGGGCAGGTTTCTTTGCTCCTCTTCCAGGGCCAGACTCACAGCAAACGTGGGTGCCTGAGCACACAGCCTGAGTTTCTGATTTTCCCACCATTTTCTTTGAGGCAGTGTCTTCATAGAATCACGGAATGGTTTGGGTTGGAAGGGACCTTAAATATCATCTAATTCTAACCCTTCTGCCAACCAACCTACTTTCCACTAGAACAGGTTGCTCAGATTCGCATCCAGCCAGGCCTTGAACACTTCCAGGGATGAGACAGCCACAACTTTTCTGGACAACCTGTGCCAAGGCTTCAACACCCTCACAGCCAAGAATTTCTCTCCAATATCTAACCTGAACTTACTCCCTTTCAGCGTGGAGCCATTTCCCCCTTGTCCTGTCATTACACACTCTTTAGGAGCTGGGATTTCAGCATCCCAGCCCATCACAGAGACTGATTCCTGTGTGGCTCTTGCTCCCTGCCCAGCTGCCTAAGCTGGTACCTTCATCTAGTAAGCCTCAAGTCCTTTATTTTAAATGGAGCAAAAAAAGATATTACAGAACAGCATTTACATGCGAAACAAAGACGTTTTTCACCCAGTCAGCAGAAGCCTTGGTGTAGTTTTAGCTATTAAAGTGCTACATTACCAGGAGAATTTCCTTTTTGTGCAGTAAAAACTTTTCAGGAGTTTCCTTTGAAGGTTTTATTGAGGTCAGGGGCTGCAGCCTTTTGTAATTTCTCCATGTCAGCCTACAGCAGTTTTGGAAAGCCCTTACACTGGATGTTGTGACAAACATCAGCTCTTTGTTCATTAGTTTACACTTGGTAATAGATGTGAGGCCAGGGTGGAGAATGCTCTCGGCGAGTGATTCACACTCTGCTGCACTAAGGCTTGCCATGACTGCAATAGCTGGAGACAGAACCACCCTCTTTTAAGGGTCTGTGTTTTTAATTAAAACACCAAGCTGATGAATGGGTGACTTCAGAGCATTTTGACCCAACCAGGAATGACAAGCACATGGCTAAACTAATTAATAGCCACTATCTTATCAGTATAAAACTGTCAGCACATGAGGAGGGTGGGCAAACCCAGATGCAAAGCATTTGTAAATGAGCCTACACACACAAACGTTACTGCAATACTAGCAACACACCAAGGAACACACTTTGGAATATCCAGCTCCAAAGGCAAACTGGAGGAGTCTGGAGTTGATTCCAATTCACACCTCTGGGCTGACTTGAGGGCAAATTGCATAAACTATCTGTTTCAGGGCACCTTGACTCCACCACCCAGTCTTACTTCAACATTGCATCACCTGCCAGCCCTCACAAGGTGGGAAAGGGCCCAGAAGCCCACCAGGGGTGACACACCTGCCTTTGGACCAGCATATTCTACCCAGCTGAGATATTTACTTTTTGAACACCTGTATTTACAAAACACTACAAACACAGCCAGTGCTCCTCACCCAAACACCCTTTCCTAAGGCAATTGGTAACTGTCTCAGACGCACCAACTGCTCCTTATTCCATATGGGATCCCTTGTGTCCCTGTAAGACACTCCTACCAAGGAAGACAACTAAAAGCCATTTCCTTGCTCTCAGATTTAAGCTCTACATACAAGGAGATCCTGCCAAGAGCGTCCCCCACCCCTTTTTTCAGCTTCCCACTGTTCTCATTTCCAAGCCTCCAAGGAAACTGTAAGTAAGTTTTTCTCCAGTTAGTTTTTTCACCAAGTTTGGGATGTTTCCTAACAATTGCTCACTTTTCCCCAAAAGAATCAGCAAGGAGCCCTTGTTCCCAGAGAGAAGTGTAAGATCAGGAATGTTCTGCTTTCTGGTCCAGCTTGTCCCAGCTCACAGAACAGACCCTGCCTGACTGCAACCCTGCAGCCCCAGCATCGCTCCGAGCTCTTTCCTCTCAGTGTGGTGAGTATCCTGTTTGCCATCCTTCCTGCTGCTCTACGCCATTAGCACGATAGCATCAGGTTTTCCACTTAAGCTCCCACATCCTTTTCCTGATCAACACGTTGTACAATTGTTCCATTGACCATGTTCTGATGGAAAAAATGTCCCAAGTTTGAGCCTCGTCCCGTGAAGGGCAGGACAGCAAGGGGCTGATTTCCTTCTTCCAGCCTGTTCTGGTGCATTTACATATAAGACTACCACAGCACCCATATTCTCAAACAATGGTATTTTACAGGATTTACTTGACTGCATCCTTGTGTATAAACGATCTGCAATTTCTGCCTGTAAATATGTGAAAAGGTAAGGATACCCACAGAGTGCTGTTTTACAGCCTGGGCAGCACTGCCAGCAGTTGCTGTTTCCCAGTGTGTTCTAGCAGGCCCAACACCAACTCCTGCACTCCTCCCACAGCCAGTGTTTCCTCCAGCCATGTCCTCATCCCTGCTGGACAGCTACAGGACTCCTCTGCTCCTATACCCAAAGGCACCCATAGGAGTGTTGTGGTTTGACACTGGCTCACCCTCTCCTGCCACAGCTGGGTAGAGGAGAGAGAAAAAAATTAATGAAGGGTTGAGATAAGGACGGGGAGAAAACACGTCAAGGGGAAAACAGGCTCAAAGTTACAAAGTGAATTTATCACTAACAGAATCAGAGGAGGATAATGAGAAGTAAATTAAGCCCTTAAAACACCTTTTCCCTCGAGCCCGTCCATCCTTCCCACCGACAGCACAGGGAGACAGGGCATGGGGGTTTGGTCAGTTCATCATCAAGGTTCTCTTCCACTGCTCTGGGAGAGGAGTCCTTCCCCTGCTGCACTGTGGGGTCCCTCCCACGGGAGACAGTTCTCTGTGAACTTCTCCAACCTGGTTCCACTCTCACAAGCAGCAGTCCTGCCAAACCTGCTGCGGTGTGAGCACCTCCCACGGGCACATAGTCCTCCCAAAACTGCTTAAATATGTCATCATAGAGGCGTTACCAACCTCTCTCATGGCCAGCAGCATGTGCATCTTCAGAGCCATCAGCGATTACCTCTGCTGGACGTGCTTCTCACAGGAGCCATCTTTGTGGCCTCCCTGCTGCCTAAAACCAGGCTGTGCCAAACCAATACAGGAGTTACCTGGCAGAGCTGTGCTGTTGCTCCTGCCTGGCCTGGCTGTAGTTTCCTCCACCAAGTGCTGTCTCCCTGCAAGGTCTTCAGATTTGTGTATGCACATTCCCTGTGATAAACCCAGTGATGTTTTGCCCATCACAGAGTTCCCTTTGCAGGCTTTGGTGCAAACCCAGAACTCAACTTGTGGAGATGCACCTAAGCCAACACAGAGGGACTAAGTTTTGGCCAGTTCCTGCCATCACCCCCTGTTGTCAGCCCTGGCCGGGAGGTGGTAGAGTCATCATCTCCGGAGGTCAAGAAATGACTGGATGTGGCACTCAGTGCTCTGGTCTGGTTGACAGAGTGGGGATGGGTCACAGGCTGGATTCGATGATCCTGGACGTCTCTCCCACCTCGGTGATTCTGTGACTGTGTGAGGGCTCTGTCACTCCAGCCATGCCACCACTCCAGTACAGCTGTTTTTAGGGGGAAAATTTTGGTTGCAAAGGGAGAGATAATGCTGTTAAAACACGTAATTGCACATACGGTGGGGAGACGAAGCACCCGGGGCTGACCTGTGCCGCGTGAAGCATCCGGGAACACAGACACACACAGGAGCACAGACACACACCCCGAGAGCTGCAGGAGCGGCTCCCCGGACCGTGTTTGCCGGGAGTACAGACATACGCAGGAACACACAGACACACACCCCGAACCCTCCGGGAGCGGTGTTGGGGTGCCAGGAGCACAGACATACGCAGGAACACACAGAGACACATCCCGAACCCTCCGGGAGCGGTGTTGGGGTGCCGGGAGCACAGACACACGCAGGAACACACAGACACACACCCCGAACCCTCCGGGAGCGGTGTTGGGGTGCCGCTGTCCCGGGCGCTCCCTCCGTCCCCTCACGGCCGCCGCGGGGTTTCCCTGCCCGCTGCTGCCCCCTGGCGGAGCGCGGGCCCGGCGGCGCCGCGGCCGTTGCAGGCCGGGAGCGCGAGGGAAGTGGGATCGGGATCGGGATCGGGATCAGGCGGGCGACCGGGAAAGGCCCAGCCCGTCCCCGCAACCCGCACACCGCACGGCTGAGGGTACCTCCGGTGAGCCCGAATCTCCCATTTTTCCCGGCGGGAGCATCAGCGGATTCCTGCTGATAAAGGCCCGCGCGGCGCTCCCATGGCTGCGCTGCCTGGACCTAGGGAGAGTCTCTGGCTGAGATTCCCAGTGGAATAAAGAGAAACCTGAAGGGCTGCAGCACACAGGGCACTGTTTGAACAACCTTTCTGGAGCATTTAGTGCCCATAGAAAGGAGAAATCCAGAGTCCTGAAAGTCTCCCCCATCCTTTCACAGAGAATGGGGAGCAGATGGGAGCATCCCTCCACCCTATGCCCACCCACGCCCTGTCTGGTATGGGGCTATGGGGCTCACTGAACCTGGGTCCCTGCACAGAACAGGGGCACCTCTTAATCCCACAGTTTCCAGGCTGCAATGAGAATGATTCCTTCAGCCAAGGGCAGGGACACCTCCCACAAGACCCATTTGCTCCATGCCCCATCCAACCTTGGCCTTCAACACCTCCAGGGATGGTGCAGCCACAGCTTCTCTGGGCAAACTGTGCCAGGGCCTCACCACCCTCACAGGGAAAAACTTCTCCCTAAAAAGACATCTCTGATCCACATGTATCAGCATCACCTACCATGGGAATTGAAAGGTTCCTGGAAGTCAGATTCCCCAGTGGCTATGCACACACGAGAGCAGATGCTTGGATGTTGGCTCTGGACCACCCCGTTCCTGGAAAACCATCTCCTGATGGCATTGTGGACGACCACACACTAAGGCAACAGACCTTTGAGTGATCAGGACAACAGTGGTTACATTCATCAGCATGAAGTTCACTTCCCTTCTGCATCTCTAAAAGACAAGTGTCATGACACTTTTACTTTGTAGATTAATACCCTTTTGAACACACAAATGACTGGTTTGTCCTCAGTTATGTGACTAGATAGCAGTGCTTTATTCACACCTGGGGGTCTCTACATCCAGCATCTGTCCTAACCACAGCACGCCCAGCTCCTTCAGTGACACAGTACACATCACTCTATTGGAGCACAAAAAAAATCAGGCTTTGAGGCAAACTGTTACATGGATATATTTATTGCATTGCAGTCTTAGCAATTTTAAATATAAACATTTATATCTGGAAAGCAGAATATTGCAAATTCAGTATTATCCAATATGTTCATAGCAGCATCAGCTTCCTAAGAAACAAAATATTTAGGAAGACAGAGAAGGATTTACAAACCAGTTACACCCTCATTTATCACCATCTGATCCAAACGTGAAACTGCAGCTGTGAAACAGATATTGAAGTCACCAAATGTGACCTTGAAGACATCAGTGATGTCAAGACTGAAAAGTGGTTTTGTACCTGATTCCCCACACAGTTTTTGTGTGACAAGGTGAGGTTAACTAACAGTCACAAGCCTGAAGAGGGCAGAGGGTTGATGTATCTGCATTACCTGACAGAGAGAGTTTTAATAACAACACTTGGCACTTGTATAACATTTACCATTTCCCCAGATCCTTGCAAAACAGACAAGGAGTGCTCTTGGATGTATTAACAGCTGTGGAGCATCAGGGAGAGGGATGAAAGTGACTTGCCAAGTCCATTCAGTGAGCAAGAGGCAGTAAAGAGAGCAGAACTTGTCAGTCCCCTGCCTTCCAATCCCACACCAGCCTGGTGGGTCATGCTGCTGCCCTGTGGTTCCCTAAGGAAGTGTCACAGGTGAGCGATTGGGTAACAAGCTCCAATCCGTGCCACTACAGTGGGTGTGTGCACCGCTTGAAAAGAGGTCAAGCTATCTGCTCCCCTTGTAATGCCCACTTTAGTTTTAGGGAAACCAAATATTTCTCTCATCTTGTCCTCTCAGAATAATGTCTCAGCTGAAGACACCTTGACACAGCTGCACTTTGCTCTGAGGCAGTAGAAATCAGAAGCAATTGTTATAGGAGCAGCTTTAATTTCTTTCCTGAGGGGGAGCACTGATCTTTAGAGAGGAAAAAAGGATGGATATGTTTTCACACAAGCTGATCAAACTACTTTTCATTCTAAATGAATGCAAGACTGACTGAAAGTCTCAGGTGTACTAATTTTTTTTTCAACAAAGTCATCCAAGTGCTAGAAGTTAGTAAGATAGTTATCCAGGAACATCAGAAGGCATTTTCTTTCCCTGACAGGCCTTCACTTCCACCAGCTAAGAGCAAGAGCACTTACAGTGACATCTGAAAGGACTTGTAAACATCAAGAGACAAGCATCTCTGCTATTTCCCCATTAAAGTAGTCCTTTCTCCTACATCCCAGGAAGCCAACAAGGAAAACCAAGTCTCCTCCATCCCCACCTCAAAAGGGCAAATTTGCTTTTCTTCTCCCACTGGGTTTCCTCTGCAAAATATCAGAGGCAGGATCAAATGTGTCAGTCATTAGGGTGGAGCCTGGCAGAGATTCCAGGGGCAGTTCAGGTGCTGTGAAAGGCTCACAGCATCAGGGAGGCTGCACTCAAGAGCTGGATCTGCATCCTCCTCTTCATCTACAGAGCTCAACTTCCCAGTGCTGGCTGGATTGTGCCCAAGGCACAGGCTAGAAAAGCCCTTCCCATCCACGTCGACTTACCACCACCTGAGTAATTCCTCTCCCCTCCTTTTTCTTTGCCTAATAGCCATCTAACCCTACTCTCTGTCAGTGTGAAGCCATTCCCCCTTGTCCTGTCACTCCAGGCTCTTGTAAATAGTCTCTCTCCATCTTTCTTGCAAGCTCCCTTCAGGTACTTGATGGCCACAATGAGGTCACCCCAAAGCTTCTCTTCTCCAGGCTGAACAATCCCAACTCTCTCAGCCTTTCCACGTTTGCAATACTTTAATTGCTATCAGAATTTCAAAAATTCTGTAAAAAATTACTTTTCCAATACTATTTCCAGTCAGCAGCAGTCTTTCCTAATGTTTTAACAAACTGTCTTAGGATTCCTACGAGTACAAACTTGAAACTTTTTAAGCCAATGTCAAGAAGCGAAAGCATGAACTGAAGTAGTTCTGGGCTGCAGACATTGCAGACCTCAGCATTTATATTTTACACTTGGCAGTGCAGGCAGGAGAGAAAACATCCTCATATTAATTGGCAGTATTTGCAGTTATGCTCTGAGGCAGACACTGGCATATACCTGAACAGCTTCTCAGGCAAGAGCTGGCCTGGCTGAGGGAATCACTGCATCTCCTCTGAAAAGGTGCAGGACTCTGCCTTCCAATTTTATCCAGAGCTTGTAGTGTAGGTTGGTGGTTATAACTCTGATCTGTTTAATCAAAGACAGGAAGTTTACCTGGAGATAAATATCTTCATAAACTCAGCGTTTTCGTTCTGCTGTCCCTGCTCCAGTTTCCTTCAAGATTCCAGATGAAATCATTTCCACCTCACTTAGGTCAGTGCCAGTAAGAAACAGAAAGGGTGAGTGTGGGCAGCATGCTGGACAGAATATCAGATTCAATAAGAATTAGACATCTTTTTTCTCTGCCTCTTTTTATCCTGCATACCTCTTCACCCAGTGATTCACAGGTGCAAGTGGGTGACTGCAAATCAAACAAGGAAAACCTAGTATTTTGTGAAGGAAAACAAATAATTATTTTCCAAAAGTTTCAAAAATGTCGGTTTACTCAAAAAAATAGTATTATCCATGATAAATAATTCTTCTGACCAAATAATTCCAAAAATCTAAAGAGAATGGTATGAAAATGAAGAATAGCCAAAGGCTCTCTGGATTCAAAACTGGACAGGGTAACATTCCTTAAGGAGGGGTAAAAACCAGGGAGCAAGTCAGGCCCCTTCCTGGGCCCCAAGACACTGCCCTGCTGAGGGAATGCTGCAAAAGAAACAATGAATCCAAACACTAGAGGATACGAAACAGATGGAAAACAGCACTCACTGATTAATTCAGTAACCACCTAGGGAGGACATGCTAAGTACCTCACTCTAGGTCAGAAAAAAACCTTCCAGGCAATTACACTGCACAAGTCAGCTGAGAGAAGGAACTAAACCCACATTTTTTTAAGAGCTACATTTTTCCTTTTGGCCCTACCTTTTCTACTACCACAGCCTAAGAAGTGTTTGATAAAAATGAAGCACACATTGTTAAAACATTTCTAAAGAACTAATCCCAGAAATTAGAAATTATTTGAAAACTTTCTCATATTATCCCAATGCTTCTTCAAAGTTATTGCAGAAAACTGCTCCCTGCAGTAACTGGGTACCTCACCCCAAACACACCAAGAAGCACTGCTGAGCACAAGGCTGAGTAAAGTCCTAGAAATACAGGACAGGTGGCAACCTGTGGATCCTTTCCAGGGACTTCTTATCTGCTGAAAGCTTTTTCACTCTCACCTTGCTCTCTTTTTGTACTTTTCACTCCTCAGCACAAAGACTTTGGTGTGTCTGTGCTCACAGCATCACTGCAGCAAGAAAGGAAGGGCTGGAAGCAAAAAACTTTTTGAACAAAAATTTTATGTTGAGTTTGGAACAGGAAAACAATAGAAAGAAACAACCAGAAACAATTTTAAAAAAGCCCAAAACCCAAAGCTAATTTGTTTCCAAAGGCTGTTTTCTCTTTCTATTTTTTTTTAACAAATCTAGGAGAATACTTCAGTGAGGTAGAAGAATTCCTTTCAGAACACGGCATTCAATTTTATTTAAAGAGCAACACTGCCTGAAGTATTGAACATGCAAGTGAAAACACACCTACAGGATCACTTGCTTCATCACAATCATGATGCTTGAAAGGACAAAATCCTTAAGATTGCATTTTAAAAAGATACAATGCCAGAAAAAGTGGGAAAAGGAAGACATTTGGCAGATCTGAAGTTGTAGAAGAGGAAGCAGCAGTATTTAGAAAACAGCTTGGAAATAATGAGAAAGGTGGACAGGAAAGTATGAAACAAAGAACCAACAAATAATTCCTTAAATCTAAATTGGAAGAGAGAAGTTAAACCAACTTCACAGACGAGAGGAGGAACATTTTAATAATGAGGTAGTGAAAAAAAGTAGATAAACTATAATCCTTAACCAGGTTTGCTCACCAAGGTGATGATTCTGGAAGAACAGGTCAGGGATGATATAAAAATCAAGGCACCAACTCAAGTCTAAGCACCAGCATTTTTTGTAAAATGTAAACAAAAACTCCTAGATGTGAAGCAACAAAGACCTGTAAGGTTTCGGGGAAAATACTCCTCTGAAAGGAAACACTGAAACTTCCAGCAGCAACTGAGAACTTGGGCAAGTCAGTTGACAAGGAAAGGCAGCACAGCCACCAAAGTATTCATAGTAGTTGTATCTTAGTTAATGCACAAGGCAACACGCACTAGGCAGACAAACAGAATTAGGAATACGAGGTGAAGAAAAGCAAGAATTCAGTGAGATGTCATTGTGTGTCAGCCTGAGGGTGATCTAACACCCTTTGGTCATGTATGAAGGAAAAAGGAGAGCTCAAAACCAGTACCTTTGGTAGTAATGGAAAAGGCAGAGAGGAGTCAGCCCAAGCAGCTGAAATAATAACAAAGCTGCCAGAAAACAGGGGAAAATCCCCACAAACAAAATATAAGGAAGAAAATATTCACTTGCAATAAAAGCTGGTGGGAAGTCAAGACCAGAGATAAATACCTTGTTTGGCGCTTCACATGTTTCTAGTAATTTCTGAGGATTGTGGTTAGTACACAGAAAGCCAACCAGGAAAGGGTGCAGAAAGCCAGGGCAACAAGAACAGTCTTTGTAAACCAGAGTTTAGAATGTCCTGAGGAGACAAAGTTTATAATGTCCTGACAGGAGAAAAGGGAAAAAAACAAAGAAGAAAAAAAGGGAAAAACTGCAGAGCACATGAACACAAACACAAACAGCAAAGAAGGGAGGGGAAACAAGAACCTCCATGAGAAGAGTCTTCAGTGCCTAGTCTCATTTCACAGAGGGATGGGATTACAGCAGTAAAGCAGTGTTTCATAAGAAGATGTAGAGAGTATTTATTTTTTTTTTCTTTTCTTTTTTACCCTTGATGAAACTATTTTGCCTCAACAGTACTTTTTATTCTGTCCCAGGCTGAACTTGGCTTTGAGCTCAGTGGCTGAGCTCATCAAGCCCCATGTCATGTGAAATGTTGACATAAGTTTCAGGCTCCCCCAGAGGCAAACAGCTGCTTTGTGTGTCCAGAATGCCTGCTAAATGATTTCTGTGATTCCCCTGCCAGACATACCCTTAACAACCAAGAAAGCAGAATGCTGCATCTGCAGCAACAGAAATCCATGTCACCCACAGTACAGCCACTCAATTTGAGAACTCAGGACATCTATATGCAATATAAGTCCTGCTATGAAGAAATTTTCCAACTTCAGCTTAAACACAGAGAGCTGCTGCAAAGCACAAGGCAGTTGAGATGAATACAGAATAGCAGCATGAAATCTCCTTTGACAACAAAGGGAACAGACTACATAATGGAACAGCTTCATTTACCCTCAAACTTCTGCACATGGGTTTTTTTGGAAAGCAGTTTATACCTGCAGAACCCTGGCCTGATCTGTAACAATTTAACAGCCTCGATAAAATAGAACACTGATGAGTTGAGTTTGACTTCTATACTCCAAACCTCTTCAGGCACTCTTCAAAGCTCAACTGGAATTAGATGATGCATCCCACACACGGACAGGAAAGACCCATGAAGATTCCTGTTCCGTAAGAACTGCTGGGGAGACAGGAGCTCTGGATTCAACAGAGGGAGCCTGAAAGGCATTTAAATACAGGACCAGTGTGCTCAGCACAAACACACCTGAGAAAAAAACAATCTTTGCCAGCTTCATTGTTACACTAAGTAGCAAATGGGTGAAATATAAAAGGATAGGTTTCCATCTGCATCCACAGATAAACTCCAAACAGGGAGGTCTGAGGATCAGCTACATCATCTGCTTGCTGGTGACACAGGACCAAAGTACAGCATTTCAAAGAGAGCCTAAGCTTTGATAATGGAAACAAGTTACAGTCCTGCCATCACTGACATTAAAAGAGCAGTTTACAATTAAGAGGTTTCCTATCACACAGGGCATTACATAGCCATCAGCAGGATGTGACTCCTACGTTTTATAAACTACTTCAAAATGACTGTCAGAATTATGTCTGGAAAAGAGGACGCCCATGTAACAGCAGCAGATAAAACTGTTGGTTTCCTTAGCATTTCCTCTTGATATTATTCAGAATGTGCAAAAGAGCATTTCTGATTTATTGCAGGTGCAGATCCTATCCTTTAATGTGTGCCTCAAGTCACTCCTGTAACAGAGTACAGCAAAATTCTCTTCCAATTCTCTCCATTTAACTTCTTTTTAAGAAACAGTGGGATCTGTTTCTTAACTCCCTCATATCACAGAAACAACTGTACTGGCGACCTTCTCCTGAGACCCCCAACACGGATCTAAGGAGGCTGCTCTGGCATCAAGCCCAGGATGCTCAAGTTACAATTCTTTCCCCTGCCTCGTTGTGGCAACAGGAAACCAGCCACGGTACCATCCTACTCAATGACAACTCTAAATAGCAATGGGAGCTGCAGCAGCAAGTCATGCTATCAAATAAATATGCTGACAAAGGTTCAGCCAAGTCAATGTGCTAAATGGACAAGCAAGACATTCTCTCCTCGAATAAAGATCTGGTTTATGTGGCGTGTGAACACCTGCTGATAATCCACCTTGGGCCGCCTTCTCCTCCGGGACTGGCTCCTTGCTCGGGCCCCACCAGCACTGGCCCCCTCTGTGTGGGCAGTCCTGCTGCCCACATCAGCTTCACTTCTGTCACCTGGGGTCTTCTTTTCTCCAGCTCTGCCCAAGTGTTTCTGCCTTTCACGCTCCTCTTCTGCTCTTCCTCGTCCTGATCCAACTTTAGAACTCAGCGTCTGAGAATCATTTGTCAGGGCCAGCTCCTCTGAGACAGTCTTTGAGTCAGCTCCTTTCTTCCCCGAGGATTCCTGCAGCTTGAGTCTTTCAAACAGCTGCAAAAGGACATTTGTGTCTATGACCACACTTGTAAAAGAAGAGAGACCACTTGTTCCACACTTCTACACTGTATTTTCATGTACAACCCCAAATCAGAGCTCACAAGGCACAGTGACAAATCTCCACCAGCAATAAAGACCATGTTTTCTTACCAAAGTCAAACAGTGACAGAAGGTGAATGAGTCTCTTGCACGGTCATGACTGTCTTAATGTGAGCACCAAGGAATTTGATTTGGGGAGCAACAGTGTGACATGGTAGCTTTAACTTTGGTCAGGAGCAACTGAGATGCCAAGTTGCTCCTACAGCTCACTTTTTCCTAGGTTCTTTTAAAGTTGCCAGACAGTTTTAGAGAGATTCCCATCCTTGTGTCATGAACACCTAAGATAAGGGGCCTCCTAAGGGTGTACACTAAACTGAGGGATCTTTTGTGTTCCCCAAAACAAACTAGAAGATGACATGGGTATTCTGGGAGGTGAGCAGACCACAAACAACAGAAAAATAATAAAAGCTATAGCAGCAGACTCAAAGCACTGTATGAACTCATTAATCTAAGAATACATGGTGCTGAAACTGGAAAAGAAACTGCTTTTACTCTGGCAGCAGACAAGCTTTTATGAAATAATGATAAATGAGATTTTTGGTTAGTCTCTCTCTTCCCAGCAACAGGATGGAAAGCCAATCCCTGTGAGAGTGAGCTAAAGGAACAATGACAACTTGATTATTTTAAACTAATCTTTTAAAAAAAGAAGGGTGGGATCTATCAGAAAACAGATTTAAACGGCAGGAATTTGAAAGCAAACTCCTCACAATGAGACAGTTTCAATGTTCCTGTGATGCTTCTCTGATGTTCAAAAGGCCCAGAGCTGTTGCCATTCAATGGGCACAGCCCTGTCACATTTTTTTTCCCTTCATTGTTCAGAAGTTCATCTATCATCTCTTCAGTTGTCAATGTGGTAAACAACTCTATTTGCAGCTGGATTCTAGAGAGTAGAGAGCTTTGGAGTTCTTGGGCTTCACGGTACCCAGACTGGAAGCTCAAGGGACCAAAGAGCTGTTTCATTTCTCCAGCTGCAGACACACATTGTGCCATTAGGAACGTAAGTACCAGAGGGATGTTCTGCCACATCCCCTGGCAGGACAAATGTGGACCTGATCAGTCACAGATGCAAAAAACATACAGAACAAATATATCAAAACCTACAGAGTGAGCTTCTAGAAGCTCAGCATGTTACATTAAGCAGTGGCAGCAACTCTGATCTAATTCTAAAGTGGAGCTTTAGTAACACTGAACTACTAAAGAACTTCCAGGAAGGTCAGAAAACATTTTAGGTATTTTTTTTCTCAGTTCAAGCTATTTTAGAGCAATCTATAATAAAAGGAGGTAAAATATTTCAAATGTAAACATGGCTTCCCAATCAATGTGTCCCTTTCACTACTTCGAAAAAGGAGATCCTAATTAGAAAGAAAACACGAGATGTCACCTACTCGGGTCAGTGAGAGCTGAGGCTCTGCATAGAAGGCTTTGCCCATTACTGGTTTCCTGTAAGTCTCATCCACATCTGTCAGGGCCTAGAAAAGTTAAAAGAAAGATTGAACTTAAAATAAAACATGAAGCAGCTTTGGACGAGCTTTGTGTCAAAGTATTATGAAATTATGTTCTGAGAGAAAATCTTTCCCAGGAACAAGCTGTGCTTTGGAGCTGGTTTGTTAATTATCTAAATTGTACTGAAGTATAAAAGCAGCAGAAAAGTTCATTCTGCATTACTTGCAAAATCTCTGTGATCCTTGTCTGCAAAATCCTTCCTTCCTCCCCATTTCCGAACTTTTCACACCTCCAGGCTCACAAATATTTAATAGCTGCTTTTCCATCTACTGTTTTTAAGATCTTCACAAGGTAGAACACAGAGAAAAGCTTTTGTCACTGACAGCTCAGTGATATTAGTGAAAGAAAACAGAGAAGCACCTACCACTACAGAAAGACTGGGTTTTGCAGAGAAAGCTTTGGAAGCTTCTGATATTCCTCATATTCCACCTTCCTGTGTTCTTATACAAAACCTCTGAAGATCTTGGGAATTCTTCAAAGCTTCTCTCTCACCTAAAACCTCTCTAAGATGGTTGGGCACCTCTCAGATGTTCCAATCCAACAGCAAGCACCACTTACATCTCAAACCCAGCAGTCAGTGCCAGAGCAAATTAGTTTGTGAACCACAAAACTACATTAACCTTCCCCATATGTCATTTGCTCAAACCTGTTGCAAATTTCAAGTTTTCAATATAACAGTTACAAATCAAGGGCTGGAACCATAATTACCATATTCCAGAATTTGTCAAATGCAACCAAAAACCCTGTGCAGACTCCACGAAGCCCTTTGAAAGTGCGGATGTGAACATTGATTCTGACACCATCTCGGACACAGCGATGAAGTTCCCCCAGTGGGCTGCCTTCATGGACTAGAACAGAAAGAGAACATCACCAGTCGTCACCAAAACATACAGAATCATAGAACAGAATCATAGAATGACTTGGGTTAGAAAGGATTTTAAAGATCATCTTGTTCCAATCCCCTGCCATGGGCAGGGACACCTTCCACTATCCCAGGTTGCTCAGAGCCCCATCCACCTGGCCTTGGACACTTTGAGGGATGGGGCAGCTTCTCTGGGCAACCTGGATCAGGGCCTCACCACCCTCACAGCCAAGAATTTTTCTCTAATATCTATCTAAACCTACTTTTTTTTTCAGTTTGAAGACATTCCCACTTTTCCTGTCACTACATATTCTTGTAAAATCTCTCTCTTCAGTATCTATCTAAAAACCATGTAGCAATCCACTCTATGTACAAGTATGGCAGACCTTGGCACAACACTTGTGTTCATAACAATAGCTACGAGAAGCCGCAAGCACTGTAACACACTGTGGTTGCCATTACCAGACCACCAAAACTCTTCTTACAGTGGGGACAGCCAAGACTTCAGAAAATATGAAGGTTTTGCTTTACATAGCCCACAGCCAATTCAGCCTTAGCTGAAAATCTTTTTGCTACATTTTTTAAACATGCCAAGTAATCCTACCTGTAAATAAAAGTGGTTGAGAGGGAACAGAAAGCTCATGGGGGCAGAATGAGTTCCACAGAAAAGACAAGTGCCTGGTTAAGGCTACCTCAGATTAGTTACGAGCTGTGAATAAAGAATTGTAGCAGATGTGTTCCTTTTCTTTACAAGGGGATTTCTGAAACAATGAATGATTCAAAATCCTTCAACTTACTAAACTGGACCAGTTTACACTGATGAAAATGCATTGTTTCAGCTAAGATTTCAGCAGCAAGCTGAACATCTTTCAAAGTCATACAGGTCTGGCAAAGAAATAAAATGATTCTAAGGAGCAGGCAGCAATTAAACCACGCTAAACCCCAGGACAGCAATGCACTTAACCAGGGCAAAAGTAAAGGAATTCAGTAAAACATACAGCTTGCCTGGATCACACAAGCCTTGTCTGCACACCAGAAATCTTTACAATTGTAACTTATCTAGAGGGGTAGATATAATTTACAACTTCCACCCATGCCTTGGTACCCATTTGCTTGTGCAAACACAGCCCCATGACTGCTGTACAATTCCAACTAAGAGTCAGGGAAGACTTGGTCTAAAATCTCACACAGTTCTTCATATTAATAAAATATGTGAGCCAGAGATGATCTCTCACCTTGTGCCTTAGGGACTATGGATTCAAGGTTTGATTTGCACACCAGAAAATGCACCCTGTGAGTGTAAAGTGACTGTGTAAAACAGCTGATCTGCAGGACTGGACTGCAGGGTAATTCATGGCCACAGCAGGGAAATCTAAATCAGTTTCCTCTGAATTAACCTAACCTCATTTATTTTTTGAGATTCATTGTCTTCTTGCCAGCCCTCTCCAGCTGGATAACTGGAGGAAATGGGTTTCATGCAGAGCATAAGCTGTCTCAGCACCTCTCAGCCTTGCTTAGGGGGTCTTTCCATGAGTCTCTGTGTCTCCTTCAGCTGAACTGATACCAAACTTATGTTCTGGATTGACAGATCCATCACAGGAACTACAGATGACACCATCATGATATTGAATTGATGTTTTCAATCAGAAAACAGTATTTTTTCTAACCAACCTTGAAAATTTACATAATCATATAAAATCTAAGGGTTTGTTTAAATTTTGAATTCCAATATTCTCTTTAAGTAGGGATATTATCTGCAACTCCCTACAAAATTCTACATACAACCCCGCTTTCCCACTATGCCTCTGCCTCTCAGCACCCAGGCAAACACTACACAGCTCTATGAAATCTACACTCTGCCCACTTTTCCTTGCTGTGTAAGGTTCTGGCTTCTTCATGGCAAACCTCCAGCTTCACCTTAGCAAAAGGGGAGAATGCATCATCCAAAAACCCTTCAATAACCTGACATTCTCAGAAAAAATAAAACCAGCAACACAAGGCATTTATTTTTGGAACACGCCTCCGCTGCAAGCACCAAAGGCTGTAATGAGCAGGCTCTGCACACAGCTAAATCTGCCCATGCCTTCTGTGTTGTTAAGTACCAGCATTAACAATTTTTCAACAGACAGGGAAAAAAAGTTATCTACTTGGTAATCAAAATTAAACCCCTACTTGTATAAAATAAGCACATACTTAATACTGAAACTCTGAAAAATGACCCAAAAGCTACCGTAAGCAGAGGGCAAGTACCCCAAAAGGATGAAAATAAAGATCCAAACTCTTGGTTAGGTTTAAGTCCTTGTCCTCAGGGCAGACTATTTTAAGAGGCAACATTAGAAAATGATAAGAAAAAAGTCAGAACAGTTGAAATAACTTGGAATACTGTCAAACACCTTTCCACCTGCCCTGCACATGAGTTCTCTGCCCATTGGTGAATGCAAAGTAATAATAAATAGCTCCTCCTCAGCTGATTCAACACAGTCCAAGCTCCAAACACAGGCCCACCTGTGGTGCAGACACCCCCCATTTACAGGGAAAGCACAAAATTTTGGCTATAAATCCCCCTTAAAACACCCCAGGCTGCTGAATAGCACTTTCTGTATCAGTTATGCCAGTCTTCTTTGAAATCCAGCCATGGATGTTTTCTTAATGGTTCCAGGTTTTTTGTTTTGTTTTTTTTTTTTTAATTTTCGTCACAACTGCAAACTGAGATACTTTATATTAAAATCAGAAATCAATATTTAAGGTCAGTTTTCTAGAAATCCTGTGCCAACAGAACCTCTGCCTTTGTGCAGAAAACTAAGTGTGATACTTAAGACCATGCAGCATCTATAGCAACGAACACACTGTGTTTTAGTGTCAAAGCAGGAAAAAATGTTTTGCCTTGGGCATTCAGAATTGAATGGGCTTTGCCTTTTTTGAAAAAAAAAAAAAAAAAATTAAGGTGATGGTGAAAAGACAGTTTGATTCCAAAAAGAAGCCCAGTATTTCTAATTAAGTACACTAAAGTTACATCTCACCTGACAGCAATGACATTTGATTCTCGGTATGGGGGCACAAGTAGCACCTCTACATGTTTACGGGATGTTTACCCTCACTGCACACATCGATTTTTACAAGAAATTTATATCATCATCACAGATGATGAATTTAGCTGTCTCACACCTCAACCTACTGTTCTGCCATCATATTATCAGAAATGCCAATATTTCTGCTTTCAGGATGTTTGGTTAGCAACCAAGTAACAGCAGTGTGTTACAGACTCCCTCGTGGTTATGATTTAACTACACCCTGGACTGACTCAAATATCACTCCTGGTTTAAAATAGCACTTTTGAGAATACAGCATTGTCTCATCCTTTTTCTCCTTAAAACAGGAGGATCTATGTAATTAACCAATTAACAGAGCAGGACATCACCACAACAAAATCAGTGTCATCTCTGCGTGAGCAGCTCTGCGAAATGCTGTTCCTCATTCCTGCACACCATTTCAGAGAATCACGGAAGGGTCTGGGTAGGGAGGAACCTTAAAGCCCATCTCGTTCCCATCACCCTGCCATGTGCAGGAAGCCTTCCACTACACCAGGCTGCTCCAAGCCCCGACCAACCTGGCCCTGGACACTTCCAGGGATAGGGCAGCCACAGCTTCTATGGGCAACCTGTGCCAGTGCCTCTGCATCCAAGTGTCATTTCCCATCAAATGAAATCATTCCCCCCACTCCACCCACCCCCACTGTCACCCAACCGCTTCCGTCAGCCATCGCTCTCCTCTCGCCCCCAAACTCCATCCCAACCCCACGCCGGGCCCAGCCGCAACCCTCGACCCACCTCAGCATGACCCCGGCC
>VZTN01037503.1:2365923-2396282 GCA_013400515.1 Erpornis zantholeuca | reverse complement strand
AACGGTGGCGGCGGCCGAGGAGCGGCAGCGGAGCGATGGAGCGCAGGGTCCGGCACTGCCGCTTCCGCGCCCGGGCGAGCCCCGTGTCGCCCCCCAGGCACAGGGAGGTCATGGGCCCCCTCGGAGGGTTGCGCGTCCAAGTGCAGGAGCACCCGAGCCGGCCCGGGCAGAGCGAAGGAGCAGCGAAGAAGAGCAGGTACATCTCGGCTCCGACGGCGGTTGAGAAGGAGGCCCGGGGTGCCATCAGGAGAGAAAGGGATTCTGAAAGGGGCAGCGGTGACCGCCAGAACGAGGAGAAGGTCCTGGAGCAAAGTGGGAATAAGGCCTGGAGAAGAGCTGCCGTCCAAGCGGAGCGACCCAACGTGGCCTTTGAGGCCCGCCCGGTGAAGGTGGAGAAGATCGATGCCCCGGCTGGATCCCTGAGTGAGCTTGGGAGCCCTCCTCAAGATCAGAATATCCCGGTCTTGTTTCAGTCTTTACCTTCCCGGTCCCACGTACAGCTCCAAGGCCCTCTGCCCTCGCAGCTGATGCATGTGACTCCAGTGCCGGTAAAACAAGTGCAAGTTCAATTGCAGCCTCTACTGCAGCGTCCAAAGATTGAAACAAAAAACGTTCCACTCACAGTCCTGCCCTCGGATTCAGGTATTACGGTCAGAGAGCTTGCAAGGTGGCACAAAGGTGACACTCAGTGTCACACAGGTGACAGGTTATCAGGCAGGAGAACACAAGTGGAAAGGTCATGTTAAGAGAATCATCCCTTTGCACAGGCTGGGTTTAGCACAACTCTCTCGTACAGCATAAGACACAAGAGCACCAGAGTACGGAGTTCTGTAGTGGTTTGTCACACTCAGTGCAGTTATGTCACCTTAAACTTAGTCTGCATGAAACCCCTTAGGATAGTGTTAAGAATTACACTGAGTTGTGATTGCAGTTTTAAGGTCAGGAATCTGCTTGATTTTTAAGGCTATAAAGTACTCATACACCTCTCTGAGAAAATGTGGACGTGTTAAATGAAGAGCATTTTGAAACATCTGGATTAGAAGCTTTTTTTTTTAATATCTAGATTTTCAAAATGAATTACTTAAGTAAGGTCTTAAAGACTTTTTCCCTTTATTGATGATGAGAAAGAGTTAATTTCTAAACCTTTTCCAGAGAAAAACTTTTAAAACTTCTAAACTTTTTCCAGATTGCTTGCTCAGGGATCAGTTTCAAGGGGCCTGGGGATTCATCATTTCTCCAGCTCCATTTAAATGCAGCCTGTGTTTACAAAGAGCCAAAGCCGGGTATCATGTAACAATCATTTGGGAACGCAGGTTCCTCCAACAAAATGAGTGTCCAAATCCAAAAAAAAGACAAAAAACCAACACAATAAAACCCAAGCAGAAACCCAAAACAGCAACAACCTCGGTTGAGAAGGCAGGGACTGCACGGGGTGGGACTAAACAGCCCTTGGCATCCTTAGTCCTACTCCCTGCATCCGTAGGGATTTGGATATGCAGTTCTGGTGGTGATAACATTTGCTGTGGTGTGGTCTGTGCTACACAACATTTAGTTTATAAAGAAAACTAGCCAACTAGTTAAAAATCCAAACTAGTGTGGTAGCAATCCCTGTTTCTTTTGGTAGCAATCCCTGTTTCTTTCTTTTTTTTCTTTTTTTTTTAATTGTACGTAACTAAAGCCAGGTAACTGCTTGCTTGTGCAGTGACTCAGCGAGGGGCAGTGCAGGATACTCAGCTTTAGTTATTTCATAGGAACTGCTCTCCCGAGCGTGCACTGGATTTCATCTGCTCCAAAGCTCCAGCGGAGCTGTTGCCAAATACCCTCTGGATGTAATATTGAGCCTGACTTGCTGTATTCCCTGGAAGGTGATGATCTTTCCTTGCCTTGTTGCACAGGGATGCCAGACACCCCATTCAGCAAGACCAAAAGTGGCCGTGTGAAGCGCCCGATGAACGCGTTCATGGTGTGGGCCCGGATCCACCGCGCTGCTGTGGCCAAAGCCAACCCGGGTGCCAACAACGCAGAGATCAGTGTTCAGCTCGGCCTGGAGTGGAGCAAACTCACTGAAGAGCAGAAGCAGCCGTATTACGAGGAAGCTAACAAAATAAAACTGAGGCACAGGGAGGAATTTCCTGGTAAACATCTTATTTACTTACCCGAATGCTTTAGCAATGCAAGACTTTTTGGGAAATCAATCTCTTGCATTATAGCAAGTAATAGAGATAGGAAAAAAAATCACAAATATTTCAAGCACACAATCCCTCTGTGTGCTTGAAACTATGAATTTTTTAAAGCATCCAAAATGATGGTGCATAGACCACCACAGCTACAGCAGCTCTTCTAAATGCTTTAGTAGTCTAATGGCTAGAGAGTGAGTTTGTTGTAAACATGGTCTGCTGCATCAGTTTCCTGGCTCCAGAAGGAGCTGCCCAGGTGGCCTGTGGTGACACATGCATCCATTCCTTAAAAGCAGGAAAGGGAAATGTCACAGGAAGCACAAACAGCATTGTATTCTGTGGGATTCTTCAACCTGTAGGCTTGAAGTTCCCAGATAATGGTGTGGAAAATGTTGTTTCTCAGCCTTTTGTCAAGTGTTAAAATTTCTACCCTTATCATTCATTTATCCAGAAGATAACAGAACATAAATTCTTAGAACAATTTTTAAAAAAAATTGAGATACCAGGTGTTGTGATCCTTTCTCTCTCTATTGTCATAATGCTGCTTGTTCGTGATCCTGTCTAATCTGTCATAAACAAGGAAAAGAGCATCACTCTCCCTCTCTCCTTGCATCATTGAAAAAAAGAAAAAAAGAGGTGGTTCTTTAAAGTTGCATTAAGAGTTAACCAGTGTAAGAAATTAAACAGCTCAGTGTAAATTTGTAATACATCTGTTATGTCTGTTAGTGTTTGGTTAATGTTGTCAGGCAAATACAAACATACTCTTCCAAAATCTATCCAGGGTTCCCAGTGGGTCGCATTTTCTGTTATGCCTTGTAACGTGCAGGTGTATGTGACACTTAAGGAGTTAAGGAAGCAATGAGGAAAGACCACAATGGGCAATAGTCATGGTCTTCTTCCACACTGAGCACCCACAGTACCAGTGTCATGTTCTCCTTAATGTGCTTTCCTCAGCTGGGCCACATCACTCCCCACTCTTCGGTATTTCTTTGTCCCACAAGCAGTTACTACTTGGTAACATCTAAACCGTGCCCAAATATTTCTATTTCATTTCCATCTCCAGTAAAATTCCCCACTTCCAGCTCACCAAAACAAATGGAGCATTGCCATTGCCTAAAGGGGCAGGTTTTGGACTTGTCTTATCAGATCCTTCATAATTAACAGATAACATGGCTTTAGATAAACAATGAAACCATCCCAAATATTGGATGTCTGCATCTTTTTTCATCTCTGACAGGTTGGGTTTATCAGCCGAACAAAAAGAAGTGTTCTCCACCACCTGGCTCTGCTGCATTTTCGGGCACTTCCCAGAGTACCATCACTACAAATCCAGCTGGCACCCTTCCCTTCTCATCATCTACCTACTCTTTTGTCAACTCCAACGTTAAGAACAGTATTGGACGTCCAGTCTGTGAGTTTTCTGTAGTTAATTATTTTAAAAGTTTTGAATTTACCTCTTCCAGTAAGAGTTTGTCACTACAAGAGTGTGTAGTGACAGGACAAGGGGCAGTGGCTTCAAACTGAAAGAGAGTAGGTTTAGATTAGATATTGGGAGGAAACTTTGCTGTGAGAGTGGTGAGGCCCTGGCACTGGTTGCCCAGAGAAGTTGTGGCTACTACCCAACACTTCCATGCTACTTAAGCTGTTAGGCTACAGCTGCTTCTTTCACTTGTTTGGTCTCCCCTTCACAGATACCGTGGAAGGACCTTTGTTTTAACAAGAACTCCACACTCGCAGTGAAATAGTGTGAGAGCCCTCACTCCAGTGTAAGAGCTGATCTGCATATTCTGTAGAGAAAGAGCTCTGGCTCTGTCAGTGCATGGGTAGTGGATTTCAACAGCAGACAGCTCAGATCCAGGCATTGGCATTTTCCTCTTTAAATATCCTGACAAGGGCTTCTTTCTTTGCAGTGAGACAAGAAAATGAAATGCCTGATTATGCTGTGTGGTAATACTTGGAGATACTAAAACAAAAGAACACTCAGCTTTGTTCCGGTGGAGTTCTGACTTAGTGAAGAAAATGATTTGAAAGTGTACATTGAAGTTGGTGCTCTGCAAGAGATTTTGAAGTGCAATTGTCTGGTGGTACATTCATTGGTGGAATAAGGAACCATAGTGGAGATTAGGGGTTTTTAGGCTTCTCAGCACACAGATATGTTATAAATTTGACTCACTCCAACTCAGTAGACTTGTGAGGTCTTCTGAGCTGGAGACACACTCCAACCTATTCTGGAGCCTTATTAGGAAAGGACGCTTCACCAGAGCCATAGCCCCAAGTCATTAGTCACTTCCTTCTGTGTCTGGGTTTCTATGGAAGGAAGCTTTACTGTGTGGGCACCAAAGCCGTCTGTCGGAACGCATTTAGGTATATGACGAATGGCTGGGAAAGGTGGTGAAGAAACGTCATCTCTACTCAGAAATGCTGTGCTTTGCTATGATGCTGTTTATCAGAACTCTGTACTCATGTCTGATAAATAACTGTTTTGTTTTCTGAAGGTGAGTCTCCTGCCATCCGTCTGCCAGCTTCTTCCATTCAACACGGTGGGCCCATGACCCTTTTCCAGACCACCGCTGCAAGTACCACATCAGTGGCTGTTGCAGTTCCAAACCTGCCCCTTCACCCTGTAGTTTCATCACAGCACTTTCCTGAACCCACTCAGACAGAAGCTTTTGTATCACCTGGGCTCAATTACTCCCTGAAGAGACCTGCTCCCGTTTTTGCTGAGAGCTTCAGCAACAGAAACCCAAGTAACATCAGCGGCACTAGTGGCAGGTTTTCTGTCTCTAACAGTGAGATCCCAGGGATTTCTGTTTTTCCTAGAGGCATAGCTCTTCCCCAGGCTACCCCTTTTATTCCCTCACCTGCCTATGTGTCTGCTCCCATTGGACAACCAGCCAGTTTGTTTGGAGGAACTCCTCAGTATCCATTTTGCCACCCTTCCTTTATACCTGGACCTCGCTGCTTCCCCTCAAGGTAAGGAAACCATTTCAATACCAGTAAGAAAAAAATTCTGAAAGGCAGAGAGTCTTGTGACTTGCAGGAAGCAGATGGAGCATTCAGAGGGAAAGGAGCTCTTACCTTCCTGTAGCTGCCTTGTGGTGGAACCCCCTGGCCTCAGCCTGCTCTTAATATGTGCCCAGTTACTGAAGGCTCCATAGAACTATTGCAGTAATTGGCACTCCCTAGGCTGTGGAAAACAGAAGTATCTTCTTTCCACTTTACAGGTCTAAGTGCACTTGATTTAGGCAGAAGAGCATTAGATAGAGATAATGTAAATATATTTTGAAAATGGTCAGATAGAATTAAAGTAGGTGTGCCCTGGAGATGTCTCCTGGGTACACCATGACTGCCGTAAGTGCTAATATTTCTGAAACTCAGCCTGGTGGGAGGTGCCTGCAGAATTCTTGTGTAATTAGTAATTCCTAGTTCTTCCTTTTCAGTCTATGAACAGTCAATCAGATGTTCCCTAATCAAAGAATTTCCAAGCTAACACATGTAGTGTCCTGTGGGTATTTGCTGAGCTGAGCATGCACAGAAAGCACCAGTGCCCTGGTGCAGGTGGGCAGCTCAAACACAAGTCATCTGAAGCTTATTGGTTATAGGGCATCATTTTTCTTTCATGACTGTGCAGTAGCAAACCTAACAAATTATTAGGATTATTAGACTTAAATTTTGCCTGTTTGTACGCTGCTCATTCTCACTAGTAGCAGAAACCATTATGTTCCTTTGGCAATAAGACCACCTGGTCTTTAATTAGGGCTAATGATGACCCATCAAACTCAGAAGAACTTCAGGAGCTGGTAAGTGCAATGCAAGACATTTCTATTTTTGAGGTCCTTTAAAGAAACACAGGACACATATTCCCAAAGTTGCTAAAAATGATCTTTGCTCAGCCCTCAGTGTCTGAAATGAGACAGTTTTGTGAGGTCTCTGAGAGAGAAGAGTGTTCTTGCAGCATAAAAGATTGTTTGAATTTCACACATTAATGGACTTCTGAAGGCTGCCAGCTTTGCTAATGCCAGGGTCATTCTAATACAATGATTTATAAGTTCTCTGTCCTATAAACTCATTTCTTGCATACAGGAGTCATGATTTCTGAACCGAAAGTGCAGCTGTATGCACTAAAAATTTTAATATTAGATTGGAATGATGAATAGTCCCCTTGAAACCTCAATACTATTTGTGTCAATGTCTTTACAATGTCTGCACTGTAGAGCTCAATCACTTCTTCACATATTTTGTTTTCTTCACAATGTAGTGAATTTCTCTAAAACACTGTAAATTACAATCCCTGTGTCATCAGCATTAAAACCCAGGCATCTGCCACTGGAGGAATACATTTCCATTTGACATAGTAACTTCCTGCAATTTACTATGTGGTTACTTTTTAAAAATTTATCACTGTGCATTCTTTAAATATTAACATTGACAACCACATATTGGGCACAGGTATTCTCTGTCCTGTTTGATAACAGTGTAACAGATGCAAAAGCTCACTAAAAATTATAAATAAAAGTGTTTGTTTATCACAAATTTTGGCATATAGAAATTAGACAAACTGACTTTTGATGCTTTGTTTTATTAATCTGAGTATGTTGGTTAACTCACTGCATGCTGGTTTATCCATGGTATTTTTTGATTGATAAATACAATCATGTTTATTCTCAGAGCAACCTTATGTGTGTATGAGTTTGAAGAGATGCTTATGCACAGAAATGGAATCTGAATGACTCCTGTTATGGTCCTAGTGCTGAAATTAGGCATGGTTTTAAAGCTTATGTGTTTGAAATAACAGGATGAGCTGAGTAGCATAGAACATCAGTGTCAGCCCTGCATTTCTGAAAGCCAACTCTGAATCTCTTTCCTTGCAGCACATTCCCACTCAGAGCTCCATTTGGCTACGGGAATTTCTCCAGCTCAGTGCCTCAGTGCTTTGGCTTTTATGAAGAGAGGAACCAGAGGCAGGAGGTGATATTTTCCAGTCTGGATGAAGACTATCGTTTCAGGCCATACTCAGAGGAGAGGCTGCGCGAGAACCAGCACGTCTGTGGGAGCCCCGAAATTGTGTCCTGTCAGAGCACCTGCAGTGAGGAGCGAGTTCTGAGCCCCCTGCCACAGCTGGATGTGGAAGTGGTAGAGGAGGTTTTGCCATCCCCCCCATCTACTCCCTCCAGCACTTACATTGTCAATGTAACTGACAGTGATGAGGAAGAGGAAGTAAAGTTTTTTCAAGTATTGTAATTTTTGAAATATACTATAATCCAGATAAATATTATAGAATGGGAAATAAATGTTTTCCTCAACACCACCTTTTCAGTCAGCGTGTTCAATGGGAAACCCAGGTACCTTTAGTAAATTCCACAGGTCATTTTGAAGAGTCTGATGAGCTGTTTGGGTAAGAGGAAAGTCTTATAAATAGTAGAAAATGCCTGCTCAATTCTAAATTCTCACTGAAAGCTGATCTGGCCTGCAGGAATGCATGTGGCCAAATGTACTAATTCCTCCACAAGTCTGTTTCAGGGTATAAAACAGCTGTTTGTGGGATCATTCTCTAGGTCTAACTTCCCTCTTCTCCCATCTTTCTTTTTATACCTTGTGGAGTAGGGTATCAGACATGTTTCAATGTACCAGAGTCTAGAATGGTACCTTAGAACAAACTGTTCTAATTCTGCTAAGCCTAGAGGAAGAGAGGACTGGTTTAACACGTTATGAGAACGAAATATTTCAGTATAACATTGGGTTGGAGAAGTTTGCAGGCAGCACAGAGAGGATTATAGCATTTCACATGTGGAAATAGAGTTAAAAAGATGTGTCTGCAGATACAATCTTCTTCAAGTTTACTTGCCTGTAGGAATGAAGCAGAAGTCATAGCAGAAAGTGGTAGCAGTGACCTACCCTTTAAAAGAAGCACGGGGAGTGCTTTGATATCCTTTTGCTATCGGCACATCGGGACAAGCCCTTGTCCAGCACCTGATCATCTTACAGCACTTCTCCCTCTTTGGCAGGACAGCTGCTCCAGGGCCCTTCCAAACATCCCTGCTGTCCTACATGGGTGGTGGAAAACCAAAGCTAAACAGAATATTCTGAGTCAGCTGAAACTGCTTTCAACTGTTAGGACTCAAGATAAAGGAGTTCGTTTTAAATCTCCAGTTTCCCTCATGGATTCACAGCCTCCCCTCTTTGATCATTTCAAATGATCTGAACAGGAAGAATGTTCTGTAAAATGAGAGATTTCACATTCCACTCAAGTCAGCCAAAGTCATAACATTTCTCTCATCATTACAGGAGTGTCTGTAATGCAGAGGTTAGGCAGGACAGTCTTCTCCCTTCTCCTGCTAAGACTTTGATTCTGGGTAATGTTTCCTTCAGTGTCAGCAGGAGTCTTCTCAGAGCACTTTGTTCCACAGCCTTTCCTATTTCTGAAGAGAGGATTCCAATGAAGTATTACTGAGCTCTGATACATGTCCAAGTCCTTCTCTGCTCAAGTCTGTTTCTAGAACGGGCATTTTCCTTTCTAGGTCTATTTCCTTCTAGGTGCCTAATGCCTGATTTACTATGAACATAAAGGAAGAATCATCATCTTTTGATCTCCAGCTAACAACAATAGTGATAAATCATCTTGCAAGCTGTCGAGCAAATGCAGAACCCCCTCTGCAAAAGCTCTGTCATCAGTTTTGCCCTGGGGAGGCTGAAACACTGAGCCTAATGAAGGACCCTTGCTCTGGGTGCTGCACAGAGGCTGCTGCTCCGTGCCTTGGCCACAGGGTATGTAACAGATGAGGGAACAGAGCAGACTTGAAATTCCCAGCTGATACTTTTAATCAGGCAGTTCGGATCCTGGAGGAAGTGAGTTTGAGCCTGTGTAATTCTTAGATAACCAGAAGTCTGGCCTTGTTCTGTGGAATCCAGCAAATGTCCCACTGACTTTGGGAAGAGCTTTTGAAGAAGTGGGCACAGGCAGGATCTGGCTCACCCTGTGCCATAGGCAGCATTACAGCACCTAAGCACTGTTAATAAGGCTAAAATATCCTACGTTTTTCCATGCAACAGTGTCTCAGTAATGTAAATGATATATCATAAATAGATAAACAGATTAACCTATATATAACCACTGCACAGCCTGTCATTATATTTTTATACAGGGAGTTTCTGGTGATTATAAATTGAGATATCAATTCTCATATTACCAAGATCCAAGGATAAAAATATCACTATATGACAAATGCAAATATTGCACATATTTTATTTTTTATGATACTTGAACCTTGAAAACAATCACAAGCAGATAGTTGTTGGCCTAAATATTTTAATAATCTTAAAATAAGGCTCCTTTTATGCCATTTTGTGCTTTTCTGAGGTGATCTTCTTTTGGAGAAATATATGGAGCAGTCCTTGCAAAGATTTATTGTACTGAGAAGATTTGTGACAGTCTTTTAGTACAAGCATACATGCTCCTCATCAAAGTGGGTCTTTTTTTCCTTTGGGTAGACAGAAAGTTTATGCAGGGATGAAAGCAGAGTAGCTAAATTTGTGCCTAAATTTGCCTTGCATTTTTACTTATTTATAATATAGACATGCACAATAGTGCCATTATTTTCTTCTATATTACAGGCAGCTATAAATAAGTAGGGGAATTCACAGGGGAAAAAAAAAATCAACATTTCTCTTCAGGATATTCCATATGATTAGAAAATAGCTGAAATTTTCCCCTGTGTTTTTTGCTCTGGGAAACAACAAGATTTACTTGTGTCATGAAAATTCATTACCTCTGTGGGTCAGCTAAAATGTCATTTATAGCCCTCTCATCTTCATTATTTCCTCTAGGTGTCTCTACAGTTCCTGGCTTTCCTCTGCCAGAGTGATATCAGGGATAAACTGACCTTCACAGGACCAGAGAGGTTCGGTGTTTGAAGTGTTGGGAGACAGAGAGGACAAATGTGAGATATAAACCAAAATGGTATCTGGAAATGGGAACAATCACATTTCCTTTGGGCAGCCATGGCAGGAGCCAGCCAAGACCTTCAGTACAAAAGACATTAGAGTTTTTAATAGCATAAATAATCCTCTGGGCGAGAGACAGAATCATTATTGTTATCTGGCAAACCTTTATTTTGAAGGGAGTATGCATTTCCTACCCGCCTGATTTACTGATACGCTCTGAAAACCTATCCACTTGCAAATTCTCCCCATTTTCCTGGTGGTTCACCTACACAGACACTTTAAATATAAAAATGAATGGAAAGGGCTGAATGGATAATGCAGATCAATGTCTGTCTGAAGAGTGTGGCTAAGAGGTAATGGCACTTCTTGCCCCTCGGAGCTGACCCCATAAAAATCCACGTCAGTCAACTCTTGCAGCCTTGAGTGGGGCTGCAGATAAGCTGGCTGGGAGTCATAGGCTGACACGGGGGAGGCAGTTGCTTTCCGTGGGCTCAGTGTGTGTGCAAGGAGCTTCTACAGCACCATGGGGTCCCCCAGTGTTTGCAGCTGGTAACCTCAGCGTGGGCCCATGGTCCACGAGTCCCCACCGTGGACTCTCCCGTCCTGGTGCAAGCCTGACCCCACAGACTAATTCGGCAGTGAGACAGAGTTGTGCAGCTCCCTGAAGGGCAGAGATCTAGCAAAGAGATGATGTGTCGACTTCAAGCCTTGGCTCAGCCTGGAAGGATGCAGGAGAAGAGCAGGATGCTCCTTTGGGACCTTCATGGCAGTGAGCGCATAACCCTGAAAGGCAGCTCTGGGAATACAAGCTGTGGATGATCCCAAGTCCTTCCTCAAGCCCGGCCCTTCCATCGACCATAACTGGAGAGAGGCAGTAAATATCCTTTTGCTTCTGCCCTTATATACAGGCACATAAAAATCTATACTATATCCCTTCAGCTGTCCCGGACTGGAGAGATTTAGGGCGTCTCTGAAACCATGGGATCAGATATAAGATTGCACATAAATATAGCAAGCAAATAAATAAACAACTCTTCAGCCTCTTGAGCTCCTTCCTTCCCCCAGCTGTCCCCTTTTTCCTACCTTTGGAGGCACAATGGATTTCCGTGCTGGCGAAGGCGCTGGAGGGGAGGTTTTGCAGAGGGAGCCCCAGGGAGGTGCTCAGGCTTTCCCCCTGTCCCGGAGGGGGACAGAGCCCAGCGCAGCCCCGCGCCGGAGGGCAGAGCCGCTGGAGCCCCGGGAGCATCCCGGGGGTGTGCGGAGGGAGAAGGAGAGGAGGGGGCTGCGGGGCGGACACGGTGCGTGGTGGGAGGGGACAAGCGCCGGGCGGATTTATAGGGAGGTGGCGGCGGTGAGGCTCGGTCCCTGCCCGGAGCCATGCGGGGCCGGGGGCTGCTCTGCGGCATCGCCCTCTCGCTGCTGCTGCGGCCACCGCCCCGTGAGTGCAGGGTGCCCGGGCTGAGTGCGGGATGCCAGGGCTGAGTGCGGGGTGTCGAGTGCGGGATGCTCGGGCTGAGTGCGGGGTGCCCGGCCGGAGCTGCGCGACAGCCCCNTGGGTTGGGGGATCCTCCTGCTTTTCCACAACCAGCGCAGAGCCCCCTCTCCTCTCCCGCCCCGGCTTCGTGCTGCCTGACGCCGGGGAGCCGAGGGGCCGGCGGTGCTGAGCCGCTCCTCTTGTCTCCGCAGCCGCGGCCGCTGAGGTGCAGCTGCAGCCCGAGGTGGTGGTGCCGCGCTGGGCAGCCCCGGGTGGCCCCGGCAGCCCCGAGGTAGGTCGCGTCCAGCGCTTGGTTTCTGTTTTGTTCTGCAGACACACCTTTCTGGGGGCAGGGGGCATGTCGCGGGTAGCGCATCACCTGGCGATGCGCGTTTCGGGTTTGTTAAGCCGCGGGGATGAGCCAGGAGCTGCCATAGCTCTTCCAGATCGCAGGAAAGGCTGTGTGAGCTGGCTGGCACCTCTGGGAACTGCTTTAAGCCTCTATCTGCCTGATCTATCTGTGAAAGGGGAGCGGGGCCATACAATCAGTGGCATTTAGGGATAGAAGAATGTGCTGTAGGAGAAGATAAGCCCAGAAACCATCTGTGTCCTGGGCTGCATCAAAATACGTGTGACCAGCATGTCAGGGGAGAGGATTCTGAGCCTCTACTCTGCTCAGGTGAGGCCCCAGCTGCAGTGCTGTGTCTGGGATCCCCAGCACAGGAAGGACATAGACCTGTTGGAACCAGGCCAGGGTTGGGCACTGAAGATGCTCCAAGAGCTAGAACACCTCTCCTATGAAGACAAGACTGAGGGAGTTGGAGCTGTTCATCCTGGAGAAGTCTCTGGAAAGACCTTGTAGCACCTTTCAGTACCTGAAAGAGCTGCAAGAGAGCTGGAGAGGGACATTTCATAGTGTGTGTGTGGAATGACAGAACAACAGAGAATGGCTTTAAACTGAAAAAGGGCAGGTTTAGATGAGATATTTGAAAGTAAGTTTTGACTGTGAGGGTGGTGAGGCCCTGGCCCATGTTGCCCAGAGAAGCTGTGGATGCACCATCCCTGCATGTATGCAAGGCCATTTTTCCTAGTGTTCCAGCCCAATGGCACAGGGATGGAACAAGATGATCTTTAAGGTCCTTTCCAACCCAAACTATTCTCTGCTTCACAGACTCCCAGCTGTGAGGGTGCTTTGCTAAGTAAGAAAAGCCAACCAGCAGCTCAGGTGGATTTAGCTGTGTCTCAGACACAGTGTTAATATAGATCTCACCCCTGCTGTTACATGGATGGATGAAGTGATGTGCCAATTGTCTCCACTCTCTGACAATCACTGAGGTCCAGAAAACATCAAACACAAAGCACAGTACAGCTTCACAGGCTTTGTGTTGTTGAAATCAAGAAGTAATTGCAGTTGCGTGATTAAGTAAAAAAGGAAACCTCAGAGGGTGTTTTTGCATTGTGAACCAAAAAAAAAGGGAAGCTACAGAAATACGGAGACATGCAATTTTTCTTGAATATTGTGGTGTTATTTGGGAATTTATTAATGGGTCTTTTCCAAATGATGAGACTTTCTAAAATTTATTGTTGTGTCCTGTTACACACAAAAAACTCTACAACGACTCTCTCGTGGTCTTAATTCTTTTTCAAATGCCCTTGCAATGCTGCCTGCAAGTTTTGGTTCTGTTATTGATAATGATGCAAATACATCTGGAGAGCATTTCCCCATATACAAATTTGCTGGGTCTCAGGGGTCTCACTTGGTTTGTTTCAGGCCAGTTCCTGTTGGCTCTGAAATGAGTGTTAGTAAAGCTTATATGCAGCTGGGATATTTCATTTACACAGCAATTGATGGACTCAGAGGCAGTGGGATTACTGAAGGAGAAGGGAGGGCGATATTAGTAATAATGATATTTGCATAACCTTTGTGAAGAGATTTTGTGGTGATGGAGACCCTCAGCTATAGGTGAGGCAACCTGCAGCACTTTCATGTCAGGGAGTGAAACACAGACCTAGCCTGGGATGAACTGAGCACCTGTGACTCAGTAAATGGAACTCTGCCTCTTGCAATTATCCCTTATTGTATATCCTAAATGTATTAACCTTGCTTTGCATCATCTGCGTGGGCCTGATGCCATGTCCTGGAAACTGAAGGAAGGATGAGCAAAACCCAGAATATGAGCAGGGAGCTGCTGAAAACAGATATTTGCAGTTGGTGAAATGGCAAGTGAGCATATCTCTGGGGTGACAGAAAGTCCTATTCAGCCAGCCCTGCTTTCTTTCATTTTCAGTGTTCTGTTCCACTAAGTCTCCTCCAACACTGATTTAGAAAACATTGTGAGTTCATAATTTCATCAGCCCTCATGATTTTTTCTTCTTCCAGCTGAATAAAGTGCATTGTTATATTAATATGAGTTATTTATCTTCTGGGGAATTTGTTCATCAATTTTCTTTATGAGAAAGCATTCAGACTTGGAAACCCCAAGCTGCCTTTAGGCAGTGGTTCTGCTTTGAGGGAGCTAAAACTGAGGACCTCAGAGCCTCTTCCAGTTGCTCCTCTAAAAATCTTATTCTATGCTTTAAGTGTCTGGAATGATTTTTCGTTTTGAATGTTAGGGTTAGTGTATGCATTTGCCATTGCATTAAGAAATTGGGGTGGATTCTGTTCCAACCAGCAGGCCTTGGGGAGGCAGCTGTCCTGCGTCCTGCTGTGGAGCTGCAGGCACATTGCAAACCAGGGCTGTGGCGTGTGCTTGAACACACTAGAAAAGCTGCTGTCATGGTTTCCTGGGACTAAAACAACAACAGCTGTGAAATACTGTCTGCAGTGGCTGGAGACTGAAGGCATCCAAGGGTCCCTGTTGCCTGCCTTTTACTGGCACTTTCTGCAAGTAAAAGAACGATGTGAAAATCTCTGGGAGAGGCATGATTCCTCTCTTCCTGAAATAGGCTCCTAAAAATGTCTTTCTGCTGTCACAACAAAGGAAGCTTTGGTTAACTAGCTCAGATATTTGACTCTTCAGCCTCTGGGGCAAGCTGGCATGTCCTGTGATATGGTGCTGAGCATATCAGGAAAGGGGGGTGCAGGGAGCTCTTCCCATCCAACTGCACCTCCAAGCGCTCCAGCGCCAGGACTCTGCCTCCTCTGAGCACATTATTCCTCCTGAGACACCAGGAGGTGCCTCCAGCTCTGGCACAGCATCCCAGCAGCTGCCTGTGCTGCTTCCTGGCTCTGCATGGCTGTGCTGTGGGATGCAGCAGCGTGCCTGGAGCTGGGAGCCACCGTGGCACATCCCTTCCCTTCCTCCTCACTCCAGGTCTGAAGTAGGAAGAAGGCAAGGGGTGGTTTAAGGTCAGCTGCAATTTCCAGTTTGTATTTGCGGGTTTGTTCATAACTATGAAGTGTGAGTAACAGGCAGCCTCTCTCTTGCACACAGCATCCACTCCGAGCTGAAGTTACAGTAAAGGCAGAAGGCCAAGAGCTCATCTTGGAACTGGAGAAAAATAGGTAAGTGTGCTTGTGCCCTGCATTGTGATCCCACTTAAATAATGAATAAGGATTTCAGTGAGATCAACAGGAAAACTTCCACTGACTTCAACAGGGTTTTGATAAAGGCAGGATGAGGAAGTCCTTCCCTGGATTTCAAGGTTATTCTGAGTCCCCTCAGATGTTAATCAGCCAAGCAGCACACTACAGCAGAGCTTTGTCAGCAAAAAAAACAGATGGTGACCTGGCCCTCAGTGTGTAAACTTATTTTTGCATCATAATTCTTCCTCCATTAACTGGAAAATGTTTCTGATATGGAGCTCCCTATTTACCAAATGGCTCAGTGCTTTCGAGTCAGTGTGACTCTAATGAGGATTTCATTTGCTGTGATCCAAAGAGGTCCTGCTCTGCTTCCTAGGAGAAATGATCTGACAGTTTCAATTCCATTAGTGCCCCTCATGCTAAAGTAGACTGAAAAACTGGTTTTGCATTAAGTGAAGTGCAGCCTCCTCTCAGGCATGTGAGAGCAATGCTGTGTGCTGTTATAGGGTGTGATGCATATTGAATTCATCTGAAGATGCAGAAGATTAAGGTAGGGAGAAGGATTCTGGTCTGGAGGCCACCCCAGAGCCCCTCTGCCCTGTGAGTACATTAGTTTCCAGTGGTGGAATAGCAGCTGGGAATTTAGCTGCAAGAAGCTTGTCTTTGCTCAGCAGCCCACTTTGTTGATGTTTTATTTATTTTTAAATTGGTTTAAAAATTTATCTATGGAAATACAACCAAATGTTTGTCCACTCGAATCAACAGAAATAATAACCTCAGAATAATGACCCTGGTTATATTTTAAATGTATTTTATGGACATCTCAACTACAGAGATTGAGAGCTCAGCTTTCCTCCTGAAAGAGTAAAATGTCAGAAGTTCTTATTTGTTCTGATGGCAGTGCATAAACCTAAATGATTTTCAGGGTGTTTTGGAGGAAAACTAGGGGTTTTTTTTTGGTCACTGTCTACAGTAAAGCTCAAAACGTGATGGCTGATGGAAGGCCAGTACCTCCTACAAGGTGTTTTCTCTAAAAAGTCTAAAAAGAAGCTATTGAGGGTTCCAGTGCTGCAAAAACCGAATGCTTTTCACATTCAGTCATGCACCTGTGTAGAACTAAACAGAAACAGCTTTAAATTCTGTGTGTTTGAGCAGGTTTCAGCTGGGAAAGTAAGACCAGGCACAATAAGCACTGCTAAGTCAGTCCTGTCTGGAGAAATAGCTGCTGCTGACAACAGTGGTACCGTGCCAGGTCTGAACTGAGCCTGGAAGCAGCACAGCTGCTGATGCTGCTGGGGGTCTCCTTCCAGGGCTGTCAGGTCTTGCTGATGCTGCAGTTGCTACGCAAAGGTGAATATTTCTGGCACAGCTGAAGCTGGCCAGAGAAAGGATCCTTGCTGGGTCGATCCATTTGTGCTCCCAGCACGGTGACATCAGCTCCAGGTGCCTTGCAGGAGTGGTGCTGTGCTATTTCCAGCACAGAAAAACCCATTGCTGGTGTTAGTAAACAGAGATATAATAATAGAAGGGTTTCTATTGTGTTTGTTTCCTGAAATGCATTTTCATTCACTGGGATGTATACACACAGGCTTGGAAGTGTGTGCACACATTTCCACGGCAGGATGGATCTCCTTTGCTAGTGCTGGTGAAATACAGAAACTGGTTTGGAGATTTTTAGTTTTTGTTTTCTGTGGAAAAAGCAGGTGATTCACAGATAGCAGTGCTTCATGTGGGAGTCTTGCCTGGCCTCAAGTCCTGGCAACCCCAGAAGGCAATTAGGGGAAAGGCTCCACTTTTCAGAGACTTGTGGAAGTGCTGAAGTAGTCTTGGGACTTAAATTAAAAGAGGAATGATGAAGTCCCTGCCAGCCCTGTGTATTTATCAGCATCCACAGAACACTTTTAAGTGGAGGTAAACCTCTTCTCCTTGTTGAAGAGTGTAGCAAGGGAGAGCCCAGCCTGGCCACTCACGTTCCCAGCCTGGGTTTGCTCCACAGCACCCAGGAGCTCATCACTGCTCCTGCTTGCCTTACAGGGGAGAGGCTGAGGTTCTGGCTGAGGTTTGGGGTGCTGAGTAGCTGCAGCATCCAGGAGTTCCTCTGGGAAGAGTTTGTTGCCCAGGCAGCAGGAGAGAAAGGGAAGTCTCCCAAGTGGGAAGTGTCCCTTCAAAGCTGTCCAAAGCCTGTAAGCTCCAGGTTTCAGATTCATGTGAAAGAGGGCATAAGAGAACTGCAACTTCAAGGAAGATACTTGAGGCTTTTTAAATTCAAATAAACCTCAGAGTTCTGGGTCATTTGATTGCTCCAGTTTAGAGGAGCAATTTGAAAAGCAGCTTTGCTGCTGACATTGGTGCTGTGCTCCCCCTCTGTCCCTGGGCTCTGCACAGGGATGTGAGTGCACCCACCTGGCCCACATTTTCCTCTTGTATCCACATCATTCAAGGAAAACCTGAAATGATTGGCACAATTTGGGTTTGGTTGGGATATGATTTACCCAATTGTTCCCAAAACTAGAAAGGAGGTATGCCAGGCCACTGAAACTCTTTTAAGTGGTGTTCTTGGTGGATTAGGCAGCCTTGTTACGCATTCCCCACTCTCCTTATGGAGAGACAACTGATAAAATTGCTTTGAAATGTGGGGAAAATATCATAATCTGTACTTTGGTGGGAATGCACTAGCTTTGGAAGAAACATTCCAGTTTCAATATCTGGAAGAAATGTTCACACCATCCAATTTCATATTCCATATAAAAAGGACATTGTGTTCATCCACAGAAGTGAAACACAGAAATTATTGCATATCTTGCTTCAGAGCTGTGCACAACCCTGTGTTTTGTAATAAGCTCATCACACATCTGCATTTGGGCTCCATATATCTGTGAATAACATTATTGCATTAGCAGTTAACATAATATTGCATTATTTCCTGTTCAGGAGTTTGATAAGAAGTCAGAAGCACACTGGAGTTTCAAGCAGAGTTCATGACACATTAACATTTCAGAATAATGATAAATATATCCCTCAAACGACTCAGGCTTGTTTTAAATGACTCAAAACCATGTCCTGCAGCTGTGGGATTGGAAAGCTCAAAGCTGCACAAACAACAAATATATGGAGAGTTGCCTATAAAGCAGCTTTAAATTTGGCTGGGGCTTAGGAGCGGAAGAATCTGAGTTGCAAACCTTGGATGAAAAGTGACTTTTTTTTAAAAGGCATTTGCATTTGTTAATAAAAAGCAGCTTTGAGCCAAGCAGGGAGAGGCTGAGAGCCTCTCAATGTGTGTGGCAGCACTGCCTGGTGTGAGCCTTTTCTCAGTGGAGAGCTCACATTTGCACAGTAGAAACCTGCATGGAATTTGTCTTATCACCTCAGTGAAGGAAAGGTATCAAAAAAGACTTTTCTCTTCTCTTCTCTTCTCTTCTCTTCTCTTCTCTTCTCTTCTCTTCTCTTCTCTTCTCTTCTCTTCTCTTCTCTTCTCTTCTCTTCTCTTCTCTTCTCTTCTCTTCTCTTCTCCTCTCCTCTCCTCTCCTCTCCTCTCCTCGGAGATGTGCAGCCACTGCCTGAGGACACAGCAAAGGAGCCCAAAGCTCATCTGCTCTGACCTCGAGAGCCATCAGAAAGTTGTTTTTAGGCCACTCTTATAGGCAGCAGTATCATTTCCAATCTCTGCTGGCCCCACCTGGGTCGGTGACAAACTCTCCTGCCCTGCCTGGTGCTCTCAGTGATGCAGTAAAAGATCTGTGGATAATTTGTATTTCAGTGTTTCCTGCTTTTGCACGTTTCCAGGACCTCTCCTACCAACTGAGTGAGGAAGTTGCTGCCCGTTTCCGAGCAGGAAGGATATATGAGAATATTCCACTGAATGGCTACACATCATCAGTGTCTAATGGGCTTCCTTCATGGGCAGGGGTTAAGGGTTTATGCAAAGGAGGGAAATTGAGTTTATCCTGCTCTACTGTCTCTTGAAATCATCAGAAAAACAGGGGTGGGACCTGGAAAGCCACAACTGCTTTTCAGCCTCCCTATTCCCTTGGGATATTCAGTGATTCCTCTGTGTGGGGCAGAGAGGAAGAGACCAGGAAATGGAACCTTTTAAATCTTTTGTGCACTGACTCATTATCAACCAGTTTTCCATTTATTTTATTTCCTTTTTCCTCCCTGGGCAACCTTTGTGATTCCTATTGGTAAGCCAAGGGTCTAGGTGACAAATCTTGCTTGGGTAACATAATTTACACAGTGAATGTCACAGATGATGTTGGTGAGAGAAGGGGATGGAGAGTCTTTAGTCTGTGATGATTTCCCAGGCCTTACAAATGGCTTGTTTAGTTCCACCTCAATAGCTGGGAAGCCACTTTTTCCTTCCAAACTGCTGTGTTTACACAATAAATATGTTCTTAGCAAAAGCTCTGGAGGAAGGGAGCTTAAGAGCTCCAGGATTCATCTGGATGGAACTCACCAAGAAAAAAAAAATTGGATTTCATTGGTTTTATGAAGTGCCAGGTTTTGACTGCAATATTCCAGAGGCTTGAAATCTCCCATTTCCCACTGGTGGTGATCATGGAAAGCAGACTTGCCTGCTTGTGTTGTCATGAGTCATGTGCTGGTGCTGCTCAAGATGGGGCCACTTCAGGTTTTGATAATAAATTCTGGCTTTAGGGAACATTTAAGTGACTGAGAGGCAAGAGTTCACATTCCCCTTCTTACCCTACTTGGATCCTGTTGAGAGGCAATAGAGTGGGACCACAAATTGTGGATGGAAATCTGATGTCTATAGTTTCTTGGGAAAATCAATTCCCTCCACCCCCAGATGCTGGCAGCCTGGCTGGACAGATTTATTGTGATTTGAGAAAAGGGACAGGGAAAGAGATGTAAGAGACTGCAGGCTTCACTTTTCTTGGTCCCATGACTGAAAAATCAATGTCGATGTTTCTCACGAGAGCTCCATGGACCATTTGGCTTTTGTTTTTTGGGAGGAAATAAAAACCATGTCCATCTCCTAGATACTGCTGGGTGTTTCTAAATTGGCAGCTGTCCATGCAGACTAGCCCCTCTGTAAAATGAACCCAAACAAGGTTGCTGATGGGACCAAATTATTAAAAGTCCTTCTTGCTCTAATTAGCAAGAGCGTCAGGATGCTGCTGGGGCACTCTGAGTGCCTGTGGGTGATCCCAGGCTGGTGCAACTGAGTGTGTTCAGTCCCCTGGGATGGAGGGCCCTGAGCTCCTTTTAGCCTTGTGCTAACAACTGATGTTTTACAGGCAAAACTGCTCCCATTATCAGGAAAATGGGGGTGAGGTTCTCTAGAGCAGCTGGGAAATGTGCACTCCTCCAAGAGGGACATGGTCATGCAGGGCCCCACCTTTCCTTCTGCTGTTTTTGGGAGTGTTTGGGTGTGCCGTGCATCCTCTCTTCCCCCAGCTGCTTCTGTGCTCCTCAGCAGTGGCCAGATGAGCTGAAAGCCATGTCCTTTCCCTGTCCCCAGGTGCCACAGGGGCAGCTGCCTGCCAAGGAAGCTGGGTTTGCCCCGTGCCTGCAGGCTGCCTCTCCTGTTGAGAGCCATCTCTGTTCACGAGTGAAGAATGTGACCTCCCTGGCACAGCAAAGCCAGGCTGCCCCATGCTGTCAGCCCTGCACGCAGGGCCCTTCCAGGGAGCAGCGCAGGGAGGAGGGCTTTGTGTCAAACAATGATATCATTGACAGGCTGGAGCAGCACCAGGACTGCTGCACGACAGCCATCAGCAGGAACCGGCTCAGGCCATCTGTACATTATGGCACCGAGCCACCCTCCCTTCGTTTGGCTTCCTCACTTGTATTTAACCCGGCTCCCAAGGCTTTCTGGGGAATAGATCCTGCCAAGAGCAGGCTATTCCACCCTGAGATTGGATGCTGAGCTGGATCTTGGGGAATGACTGATCTTGCCGAAAGCTGGTCCCTGTTGGAAAGGTGTGAGGCCCCTCTAGAACATCCCCAGTGCTCGTGTGCAGCTTTCCCTGGCCTCAAATTGGCTGCAGCTGCTATCAAGCTTTAGCAAAGGACAGTACTCCCATCCCAAACCAGCTTTTTCTCTGACTTCATCAATTCTTCATGCTGATAACTCCTCTAATGAGAGACTCTGTGCTGCCTTTTAGGAAGATGATGTGTGCTAGCGATCTGCCAGCTGCCTGCCTGGACCTCAGAAGCCTTTAAGTGGTTTTATTTTGCATCCAGACTTCTGCAGCTTCAGCGTGAGCTGCTGGAGAAGTGGTCAGTGAGGCATGTAATGTAACTGAGAAGAAAGAATCAAATTGTGCCCTTTTTTTCAGACTTTCGTTCTCCGGCAAGGAGGGGAACTCTGTGTTCTTCTCTAAATGGTGATGTCCTTCTATCAGTGCTTTGCAGGGGTGAGCTCCCCTGGAATTGGCTGTTCAGCCTGGCAGGGATGTTGCCCTGAAATGATGGCAGAGAGGGTTTTGGGGTATGGGTGTCTCTCTGATGTTTATCCAACCACTGGTACACATGGAAAAAAGAGTCAAGGCTGGCTGATAACTCTCGTGCACTCTCGGTGGCAAGAAGGTTTGTTTGCTGTTTATTTACAGTTTGGTGGAAAGCTTGGTGCTTGCTTAAGAAGTGAGTTGGGCTGGGAATGAAATTTTACAGGCTCAAAATAAGACACCAAGTGTGTTGCAAGATGTCTTGTTTTTCCTCTTTCCTCACTGCCCTCCCCACCACACCCTGTGCAATCCCCTGTGATAGCCCTTTGTGGCAGTGCTGCAAGAGCCCCAGGACCCCCCTGCATTTAGGCTGGGAACTGTCTTCAAAATAGGATTGTTTCATGCTCAGAATGAGAAACTGGACTTTTCTTAGGGACTCTGTGGTGCAGAGTAAGAGTCAGCTGGTGGACAGAGGCTTGGAAGTTGTAACATGGAGATGCCACAGGCTTGGAAGTTGTAACATGGAGATGCCACAGGCTTTCAGCTCAGCAGCTGCATGAGTGTCCCTGAAAATTCAGCCAGAGCTCCTAAATCCTAAATCTAGAAAGGGCTGGAGCCTGAGCGTGTGAGTAGGAAGGGATGTGCACCCCCCTTGTGCTGCGTGGCCTCATCCTGCCCCTTGGAACCTGGGCTCTGGTGCTCAGCCCCGGGGCTGGGCAGGAGTCACAGCTCTGAGAAATCTCAAGGGTGATGCTGAAGGGGAGATCAAGGGGCTATTTATAGCTAAGGCTTTCCAAGAATAAAGGAGCGGGAGGAAAACACAAGCGAGCTTGTTTGGGGATGAAACAAGCAGGCTGTGCAAAGCCTCAGCTCCTGGAAATCCAGGGGCTGGTGTCTGGTTTAATAGCACAGGGCAGATCACACTGCTTTGCTGTCTGCCCTGACACAGACCAGATACCTGCCAGAGCAGGTATTTGTTTGTTTCACCCTTGCTGAGCAAGCTGCTGCAGTCAGGGAGATGAAGGGAATTATGTTCTGTGGGGTGTTGCTTATCTTGGGTTTACATTCCTGGGACAGCTAAATGCAGCAACCTCGCCTTCTGATCACTGACAGCATTTAGTAATAAGAATTAACACATCAGAAAGAGTCAAAACGAGCTTTTCTGGGCTATGCTGAACTTTAAAAGTGGGGATAAAAGCTGCTGTTTTCCCGATGCTATCAAACACAACAGTGGCACAGCTGTCTGTTGTTGAGCTGTCTGTTCAGCTGTCTGAGCCTTTGGATGCCAGGTGGGTGAAGCACTTTCAGACACTGATAAAAGGTTTAGTTACATGTTGTTTCGATGTAATTTAGATATCACAGGGAACCAGTCCCTTTTTCCAAGAGAGATGCTTCCAAGGTTGATAAGATCTGACTGCCAGGTACCAAAAGCCAAGGCAGATGGAAAAATCTTTGTGTTTGCTTGTGATACAGCTTTCTTCATCCAGCTTAAAGGAATCAGGCAAAGAAAATAAGAAAACTTTTTTTCTTTCTTTCTAGCAGTTTAGTTCTAAAGTCTGGTGCATGGCATGCTTTGAACAGGGATGCAAAGGGATTGAGCTGCAGCTGCATCTGACAACACATTTCCCAGGCTGCGTGTGGCATCCTCATGGATGGCAAATGTGGCACTTTTGTGGCCTGACAGCACTGTGGGGTTGCTGCAGCATTGTGTTTCATCACCAGGGTATGTTCTGTGATCCTTCTCCAAATTTTTGCAAGTCAAACTCTTGTTTTCAAAAACTGCTTTAAGCCTACATTTTATGGCTGCTGAGATGGACACAGGATATGACCTTTTCGGTTTGGCCCAGATTTTGACTTGCTGTACTTTTTTACATCACTGTTTAGCAAATGCAGATGTTTAAAAAGAAGGAGAAGGCTGTTTCCTCTGGAACAAAATCAAAATGCTTTCTATTCAGTGCACAGGAGCTCCTTTTATAGACTTTTGGTCTGATCCCGGGTTGAAGACAGGGAAAATATTGTGTACATGGGGATGACATGAACAAATTCAAATTGTGGAATCAGCATTTTCCTGTAACAAAGATGTGAACTGGCTTCTGGGCAGCAGTTGAAATGCAATGCAGATTGGTTTATGATTGTACTCAGATATGGGCAGTGGAGACAGTCTGGGTTTGAGCTGAGGACTCACACCAGTGCCCATATGTGTCCTGAACTGGCCTGTGTTGTGTTTGCTACACTGGACTTGGTGCCTTGAATCAAATCCCAGTATATCTGGGGCATAACTTCACAATAGAAAGAAAACTCTGCAGAGAGACTTATACCCATTAAGGGTCAGTGATGGGGTTGGGATGTTTGGCCTTTAAAAGTCCTCATGTGAAAACTGAGTTGTTCGCTTGCAGCCGTTGGAATTGGATCTTGGTGCCTAATTGAACTTAGGGACAGGCTCTCTGTTACTGTTCTAATTTAATAAATGGCTTGAAAGAGCACTTAGATGGCTTGTGGGGCCCTCCCAGGAGCGGATGTGCTCCTGGAGAAGCGCTCAGCTCCTGCCAGGGCAGCGGAGAGATGGATGTGGCAAGGTCAGCTGTGCTCCCACCTCTGACCCTCTGCCATCACAGTGTGCTCTGCACAGGCAGCACAGCCCGTGGTGATGCTCCTGCTGTGGATCCCATGGCTCCTGGGCCACCAGGAGCTGCCACTGCTCCCTGGACAAGTGCCTGGCAGGAGGGACATGCTGAGAGCAGAGATAGGGCACAGCTGGTGTCCTGTGAATCCCTGTCTCTCACCTGCCCTCTCGGGGTGTTGCAGTTGGTTTCACACTAAGGGTAGAAAACACTCACTGCCCCAAATCCACAGCAGCAGGAATATTACACTGACTTCAGGAAGAGCTGGATCTGGCTGATTTTCCAGCACACCTAAGAAGAAGAAATACAGGTCAAAATAAAGGTCTTACCATCTTTATTTTTTAATTTACCTTTCTTTCACCATCTCCCCTGTGTCTGCAGAAACCTCTTTGCACCAGGCTACACCGAGACCCACTACAGTCAGACTGGCCAAGCCCGGAGCACCCCCCTGACCCACACGGTGAGTGCAGAGATCATTCCCTCCTGTGCCTGCATGGGACACCAGGCTGGGGCTTGGAGAAGCAGGTGAACCTCTTCCTACTCAGCTTTTGTTTTTTTGAGGGCACAGATCCCCACAGCTTTACGCTAAAGGGGAGGGCAGCTTAGCTTTCTGCTCTGGGATGTTCCAGTGGGAAAGCTGCTCCATCCCCCAAAAATGGTAAAAACATCTTTCTGTTTTGCCCGAGCTCTGTTACGAGAGCCAAGGTCAGCCGCCAGCATTGCTCCCCTCTCTCTGGGTGCTGGGGAATTGTTTATTCCTCACACTGCTCACCCTCTTGCTTTTAGTTTTGCCACCAGGTTCCCCATGCCGGGAACCTTCCCAGCCTTTGGCCCCTGCTCAGTAAAAACCCCATAAATTACTGATCTCACACAGGCTTGGCTGCCTCTGCTGCAGCAGCACAAAGATGTGCATTGGTCGCAAAGCAAAAATAAGAGATAAAATCCCCATGAGATCATCCTTCCTACTGCTGCCCCGGGGTGAGGGGAAGGGATGTCATGAATATTGTTGGCGTTTCTGCCCCAAAGCCTCCTTGTCCCAGCCAGAGGCTGCCTTTGTCTCAGCAGCAGCCCTGGGACGGGGGCTTCCCCACCGCCCACGGTGTCACCCCTTCTCTGTCACCCACATCCTTTGGGGCCTGACCCAGGGCCAGCTGCCATCGATGGGCAGCTCCTGCTACAGAAAGGCAGAAAGCTTTGCCTCGGCCCTGATGCTGCAGCCGTCCGAGTGATTCCCTTGGGGATTCAAAGCTCTCAGTTTTTACTGGCGACAAGGAGCTGTTTGATGCTCTGGCACGGGCGGCTCCTGGCAGCTGAAAGGCCGAATTTCGCCGCAGAGTCACAGAGATTTAGCGGTGATAATCGGCTGCCAAACGCAGCGGAAAGGCAACAATTACCGGAGCGCCGGCAGCGCTCGCACGGGACTGAGCGACGCCTAAAAATAGCCCTTGCCCATCCCAAACCTGCACTGCCAACCCTGCCTCTCTCTGCCTTCCAGGACCACTGCTTTTACCACGGGGTCGTGCGGGGCCGGGAGAGCTCCAGCGTCACGCTCAGCACATGCCGAGGGCTGCGGTGAGTGCCTGGAGATGCGGGAATCTGGGAGTGCCTCTGGGAATGCCCCTGGGAATGCCTCTGGGAATGCCTCTGGGAATGCCTCTGCTCTGGTACTGCCACCCGAGCTCTGCTCCCAGCAGCCTGGGAGCTGCCCCGTTTCTCTCCGAGTGGACAGACCTGCTCTCCAAGGCCACCCAGCCTGGGCATAAAAAGGAGCGTGTTGGAGAAGATGCAGAAGTTGGGGTATCATGATTAGCCTCCTAACCAGCTCTGTTCCCCTTCTGGGACCCTGTGGGGTGGCACTGTGGACTGGTGCAATGAGTGAGTTTAACTCGAGTCCACTGGAGCCAAAGTCTCTAGCTGGTGGCTCAGGGCTGCATCTGTCAGACAGGGACAGGAATCACCACATCCCAGCCCAATGCCCTACACTAGTGCAGAAACCTCCTCCCAGTCTCTCTCACCTGGCAGGTTTGTGTGTGTTTCAGAGCAAAGTCTTCAAGTCTGAGCTCCCTCCTGGGTTGTCAGCCCTGCTCTCTCTATTTTCCCCGGGTGGTGCCAGGGTTGTGTGTGTAAAACCTTTACTTTGCGAGTAATGGAGTCTTTGGCTGGAAAAGGGGGTCTGTATCCTCAGCCAGGAGTAAAAGAAGCACTTTGTTGTGACCAAGGAGCTGCATTCATTTACACCAGCTCAGAGTTTGTTTCCAAAACATCACACGGGCTTTATTGACATTAGTGGTCATCTGCTCTGGATCCCGACTGGAAGCTGTGCTGATGGGACTTGCTCCAGCCAGGAAACAGCCCCTGCCAAAGCAAACCTGAGACATCTTAGTGAGTGTAGCACAGGCCAAAGGGCTCAGAGAGATAAACAGGACAGTGCAGCCACCTGTGGCTTGCAATAAATACTCCAAAAGCAAAAGCAGTCGCAGGTGTGCTGTGCTTTTGTCAGCCTGTGTTTTCCTGGGCTCTGCTTTCCAACTCCAGGGGGACAGAGATGTTCAGTGTGTCTGTGCAGAGAATTCCTGCACCCCTGAGCTGTCAGTGTCTGCTGGCAACTCCTTGATATCTATTTCTAACTGCTGGGGAGGCACAGGAGCTGAGCACACGTGGCTGTTCTCACTCTGAGCCTGCACGGCGTGGGTGGTGCCCATCGAGCCACACATCTTCTAGAGGGCATCACACACAGATTTCCAGCTCTGCTGGCTGTGAGATGCTCGTTGAGAAAACCAGAACCATCAGGTTATGTGCATGACCCAGAGAGAACTCTGTTTTTTCTTGTTGACAAACAAAGTCTTTGCATTTTTCAAGTCCGTTCTGTTAAAATTTCTTCTATTGTTTGAAAAGCTGACCTTGCCTCTAAAGAAAGGCTTTGTGTTAAACTTCTCAGGTTGCAGCACATGCTCCAACAGCCCCTCAATGTCTGAGGCCCACTGAATGGATTTTAATATATGGAAGCTCAGGGATTTCCCCCTCCGAACTCAAGATATTCCCACCCTTTTTATTAATGAGCTGCCTGGCCTGGTAAGGATAAAAGTCTTGCCAGAGTCAGATGGGAGCTCAGCAGCAGCAGAAGGATTTGTCTCCAGTTGCTGTGATAGTAATTAACTTTCCCTTTTATTGCTTCCCGTTTCAACAGAGGACTTATCGTATTGAGCAGCAATTCCAGCTATATCTTGGAGCCAGTTCCTGACAGCCCAAACCAGCACTTGATTTACAGGGTGGACAAGCTGAGGTTGAAGAGAGGAGCCTGTGGCTACCAGGGCACTGGGGATGCAGCCCAAGATTGGCTCAGGGACTTCACGACTGGGATGAAACCACCAGGCCAGAGGGTGAGTGGGGCTCAGCCTGAGTCCATGAATGATGCTCCAAATATCCCACCTGTTCCCAGCCCTGCTGCTCTCTAGGAGCATAGCTCAGAAAGGGAAACGGAGGAGAATAATTAAGAGGGTTTGTAACAAGCTGGTTGTGAAATAGTGGCTCCAGCAGGGAAATAAATGAGTGTTGGGGGCTGTTGTGGGCTGTAGCTGTTCCTGCCTCTGATACAGGAACAGAAGGTGAGCTGAGGACAGGCACGAGGGCACTTGCTGTAGCTATACTGAACTTGGTTGCTCTAAATCAATTGCATTTGGAGGTCTCTGTGTGTGATGGGGTGGGGTGAATGGCCAGTGAGAAACAAACTGGGAAAAACTACCTGTACATGTATTTTGTGAAGAGTTTCTTGGGGAATATTGGGGGAATAACCCAATAACTTGTGTGGCTGCTGCTGCAGGTGAAGCGGGAGACTCCGCAGGCCACGAAGTATGTGGAGCTCCTGCTCGTGGCCGATTATGCTGAGGTAAGAAATGGGATTGTGTTTATACCCACGGAGCACTGGGCACAGAGCATCTCACCTGCAGCATCTCCAGATGTGCCTTGGTCCCTTCTGTCCTGGCAGCCACCACTGGCTGAGGGAGAGATGCAGGTTGTGATTTGGATGAGGGCTGAGGGTAGCAAAGTAGCAGAGGTCAGTTCTAATTATGGCTGGGAGAGTCTGCCTTCAGAACAGGGAAATTTGGGGGTTTCCAGGAGTGGTGTGCTCCTAACTGCAGTACACTTAATCTTTAGAGAAGATAAGTGTGATTATGCTCTGCTCTGAGCTGGTAGCACATATATAAATAGACATTTTTAAGGCTCCAGATCACAGAATAGGTCTGGAAGAAACTGAGTGAAGTCAGCAATCCCTCCCCCATCCCCAGCCTGGACAGCAGGCCAGACACACTGACAGTGCAAACCACACAGTGTTTTACTGATTGTTTAATCTCCAGCACAGACGGGAGCCAGGCTGGTCCTATCCATAATTTACAACTTGAAGCTCCAGTAGGGAAAACCACACAGTGCTTTGGGCTATAATTTATTCTGAACAAAACTAAAGAGGCAGAACCTATTTTGGTTTCTCTGTTAGGCAGCAGGACACCAGGGATACTGAGAAAACACATAATACCCAGGAACTGCCATATGTTGTTCACCATTTGATCAGACAAACTGGGACAGAGCCTCATGGTGTTGATGTTAACTGCCCTTTCTTTGCTGTGTCCCTCAGTAGAAGAAAAGTCCCACGTTTTGTCATCTGTTAAACAGAAATCTAGACATTTTGCCACTTTAACCCTTTGAACCAGCCAGTTTGCTAAAAATTAACTCATTAATTGCCAGGTGGTTTAAATAGGCAAATTGGTTGGATGAGTGAGATGTGATGAGAGCTCCAGCAGCCTTGACCTCAGACATGAAGTCCTATTTTCACACATTTCACACATTTTACCTGGCACATTTGCCAGTTCTTTGGCAGCCCCTGGCTCTGGGGACACTGATAAGTTTGGGTTGCTCCACTGTGCCACCACTTGGGTAACGTCACTGCCATGGGGTGCCAGGGATGAATTCTGAATATAGATGTACAGGTGGGCTTATAATCACATGTGCAGTGCAGGGAGGCTTCACTTCATAGCTACCTTCTTATTTCCAGGATAATGTGGCTTGTTTTAACACATTTCAGCTCTTTGTAGTTGCCTTTGTGCTGCCTGATGTGTTCCTTGTGTTCAGTTTCAGAAACATCGCTTCAGCATCGAAGCAACGAAGCTTAAATTAGTGGAGGCTGCTAATTACGTAGATAAGGTGAGACTGGGTGTGTGTGAAATGAGGAAAGCAGGGCCCAGATCATGAAATATGAGGTTTAACTGGGAAAGAGGAAGGCTGGCTTTTGGGGAGAGAGGATAATGTTTTGGCAGTTCTCCCTTGGGGAGAGTGTCTGCCAAACAATTGCTGCAAATCCAGAATGGGGTGGGAGGATCTCCATTCCTTACTTTAGAGCCAGCATGAGCATTTTGTGTTTTACTACATCTCTGTAAAAACTGTTACCTAAGTAATGCTTTTTGAAGAGGCACTGAGGTATTCACTTGAAATGGTAGAAAACCTGGGAAGTAGAGCTGGAAGGAGCCTTCAGAAGTCACCCCTGCAGTGGTATCTAGTGCTGCTGAAGTAAAACTTCCTTGCTTTTCAGATGTCCCTTTCTCCTCCCCTTAAACTCCTTCCACCACTCCCTTCACCCTGCTACCCATTTATGCTTTTCCTCTTTGTACTTGATGTGGGCAGAAGATTATTCCCTTACTCTTTTCAGGAGTTTTTACATACTAGAAGATGAAATATGATGTCAGTCTCCAGTCTTTGTTTCTCCAGATTGTGTCTTTGTCATTCATTCAAAAATGATAGTTCAATGTCTCTATTTCAGTCGAGTTTAGGTTTGTGGGTGGTTGCACATTTCTGTCTGCAGAGCTCAGCACTAAGCTGAAATGCATTTCCAGAGGGAGCATCTTCTCTGGACATGTGGATCTCCAGTAGCAATTAGCAGTATATACTCAAGATATAAAACACAGTAAAATAACTTCATGGTACTCATTTTATCATCTCTTTTCTTTTCTGCATCTTAGTTTTACAGGGCCTTGAATATCCGGATTGCCTTGGTGGGGCTGGAGATCTGGAATGATGGGAATAAATGTGATGTAACAGAGAATCCCTACTCCACCCTCAAGTCCTTTCTGGCCTGGAGTAGCAAGGAGAGGCTGCACAGAAAACATGATAATGCCCAGCTAATCACGTAAGCTCATTCCTCCTGTTTCTGTCAAGTGGGGTGGG
>VZTN01037503.1:2351230-2365868 GCA_013400515.1 Erpornis zantholeuca | reverse complement strand
ATCAGTTTGTACCATGCTATTCTTCCAAGATTCCAAGTGGCTCTGTGGAAAACACTCATTCCTCACCCACCCCACTGACACACAGAGCCCTGGTGCTGGGAGCTGGCTGATGATGGCCTGTGACTGGTGGCCCTCTGATCTCATCAGGGCCACTAGCCTGGCCAGCAATGCAGATGGCATTGGAAGAAACACTTGCAGCAGTTCTCAGATCCTCTTCCGTGGAAATCCATCCACCAGGATGAGTCAGAGGACCTGTAGGACTGAGATGCAGAGATCCAATGCCTTTTTCCTTGTTTTCTTTGGGTGGGTTTTTTCCCCTTTATCATTACTGTATTTCCTCTCTACCTGGTCATGTCCTGAGCACGATTTCCAGGGCTCCCATCTCAGAGATGCTGCCAGGGTGGTGCAGAATTCCAGCTCAGAGGCAGGAGCAGAGCGTGGCTGCACCTCAGAGATGTTACCTATTACTCTCTCAAGTCCCTGAATCCAAAGCTGGCAAATATCAGGCTTATGGTAAATTAAGTATTCACAAACAAGGATCAACTCAACTCAACCAAGGATCCAGAAATAGGCTTTTCTGTGCTTGTTGCAAAGCTCAGCAGGAGCACTTTTTGGAATGAAACCATTATAAAAAATGAGATTGTCTGGCTGGCCCATAAAACAGAGTAGCAGTCCAAGATTAACAGACCTTAAGGCTTTGTAGCTGTGCTATGATGTCCTGTACTGGAAGATACTATAAAGGCAACGTGTCCCCCTGACACTGTGTGAGAAGCTGTGCACTGCAGGGTTCATTTCTCTGCCTGCCTTCCCCAGTGCCTCAGTGCCATTTCATGCTCTTTCTGGGTTGATTTTAGGGGTGTGCCCTTCAAAGGTACCACGGTAGGCTTGGCTCCTGTGATGGCCATGTGCTCTGATTTCCAGTCAGGAGGAGTAAACATGGTAAGTAATTGCCAATATCTAATATAAAGTTCCTTTCTAGCAGGGAATACATGGGATAGATGCCTCCTAAAGCCCAGGGAGAAAATATTTCCTGTGAAGTTCTCCACTCACCTGCTTATAGGCAGGAATACCTTCAGTAAATACTTTCTACATGTACTAATGAGAAGTGCCACCCACCCCATTGGCCCCGAGGTGCACAGGACAGGCACAGGTGAAATGCTGATGTGCCTCTTTGACCTTGCACAGGATCACTCTGATAATGCCATTGGTGTGGCTGCTACCATTGCTCATGAGATGGGACACAATTTTGGCATGAACCACGATTCTGCTGGCTGCTGTACCACCCCTGCAGCAGATGGGGGCTGCATCATGGCTTCTGCAACTGGGTGAGTTCATCTTGCCTGGGCTCAGGGAGGAAGGCAAAGGGCTTTGCTACAAGAGCCTCGGTGGAGTAAGAAGTAGAGAGGTAGAGTGAAAGTGGATTTGTTGCTGCCTGCTGGAGTCAGTGTTTATAGAGAAAATATTGCTGGGCAAACCCTGGGTCGTGGAGCAGTAGCATTTTGCTAATTCCCAAGGAACTGATTCCTGGCCCTAGGTAATTTAGAAGTGGAGCTCTGAACTGTCTGTCAAAAGGAAAATTTCCCTGTTCCCTTTTCTTAAGAATACTCCTTGGTTTCTGAGAGCCTATGTTTAACAGGAAAGAAGTCTTTGAGAGAAAGGGGAAGCAAGAGTGGCTCTAGAAGTCCATAGGAATTCAAAATTTGGTTTTGGTTGAGAAAACATGACAATTTCTACAATTCAGTCATGGAACATACCCTTCACTTGAAGCCACATTGACCACTTTCTCAAGCCTTCCTCTGTTTGAATAGATTTTTTTTTTTCATTGAGATCTTCTTTTATATGCACCATTTCCTCCAAGGAAAACCATTTGGGTGAGAAGTGAAAGCACAGTGGTATGCAAGTAGAGCACACAACATCCACACACATGCACAGCCACACATGGAGTGCACAGGCATTGTAGCAACAGAAATTAATAATCCATGTTGCAAACAATAGTCACATTCTTCAGAATGAGGTGGTAGACAGGGAAAATTAAATATTATTTTTAGCAGTTAGGCTCACAGGGAGTTATTCACAGGGTGGGTGCTGGACTCTCAGGCTTGTTCAAGCAATGAGGAATTAAGCCACAGCTCCAGTACTGAGGAGGTAAGGACAGCCATGCTTCTCAGCAAGCACAGTCAAACACAACTCAACATATTTTGGTTCCATAAAGTTTATTTTGCAAGGCAATTAAATTACTAAACAGTCTCACAGTGCAGTCTCACCTTGTATTCAAGTGTAACTCAGGCACAGGAAATCACAATCTGCTTTAGCACAACTCCAAGAATTTCAGGGAGAGACTTGTGTCCTTGGGTGCTTGTCAGGATTTGCATGTGCTCCTTTTTGGTTCTCTAAACCATTGCCCAGATTTGTCTTCGTGTTTTTCTACCCTGTCTATATTCAGGCACCCATTCCCCAAGGTGTTCAACCAGTGCAACAGGCAAGAGCTGGAGAAGTATCTGCAGTCTGGTGGAGGGATGTGTCTCTCCAATATGCCAGATACCAAAAGAATGTATGGTGGAGGGAAATGTGGAAATGGCTACTTGGAAGAGGGGGAGGAGTGTGACTGTGGAGAGGTGGAGGTAACAATTGTTCAGGTCCAACCATTTGGGGTTTAGTGGGACACTATTTTTTTATTATGTATTTTGCAAACACAGTTATGTGATCTGTAATCAGCTTTTCCTTGTGCAGAAGACAAAAATATCTTCCCTGTATATAAATGTAAATCAAAGTTCTAAAATACTACATCTGACTTAACAGTGTGTAGTAAAACCAGAAATCAGGGATGGTGATTAAAACTTTGTTTAAAAAGGAGAGGAAAAAGTGATTTTAGGTCAAAGAACCACAGATTTATTTAGGTTGGAAAGGACCTCCAAGAGTGAGTCCTACCTGTGTTCCATCACCAGCTTGCCAACCAGCCCAGAGCACTCAGTGCCCTGTCCAGATGTTTCTTGACCACCTCCAGAGAGGGGGACTCCACCACCTCCCTGGGCAGCCCATTCCAATGCTTAACAGCCCTTTCAGTGAAGAAATTCTTCCTGATAGCCAGGAAGGATTCTTCCAGATGTTGCAGTTTCATATATAAGTTCATGTTACCTATGGCTCCATCCCTGTTAAGGATGGAGCCTCTCTCAGCACTGCATCTCACTTCTCCATATCCATCCTTTGACTCATGAAAAAAAAAATGGAGCTGGAACCAGCAGCCCAGAGTCTCCAGATGTGACAAACACAACCAGTTGTATCCCACCAGCCCACCAGAGGGTGGATGTGCAGTGCTGGAATTCAGCTGGTGCTGGGTACCACGAGCATAACGTGGAAGGGAGGGTGTGTGACTCACAGTGTGTGAGACAACATCAGTGCTAGCCTCACATCTGCCCTCTAAACTCTGCTGCATCTCTCTGTCTTGCAGGAGTGCAGGAGCCCCTGCTGTGACCCCAGGACCTGCTCCCTGAAACCTGGTGCTGAATGTGCCCATGGCAGCTGCTGTCATCAGTGCAAGGTGAGATCTCCGGGTTTTCCTAAGGGGAGAGGGAATAACTGGGGTGGAAGTGTCAGGATAAAACTGCTGGGGGAAGGGGAGAAAACACAGCCAAATATGGATTTTAACTCCTCACCTGGCTTGATTTTTTTAGGTGCAACAGCTATGAGTGTAATCAAACTAGTGGGGTCATCTCTCCTGGCTGATTAATTTAATTGATTTCTGTGGTATCTTAAGATGAGCTGTGAATATTGTTTGAATGAAGTGACACTGCCTCTCTTAAACACTGAGGGATGGGATGAATCATAGCTGATATTTCTCTCCATTGGCTCCAGAAGAAATCTAGACAGAGCTCATGGAGCAAACACTTCCTCCAGAGATTAGGCTGGATGCTGTGTGTGCTCTGAACCCTTTTTTCTGAGGTGTAGCTGAATTCCTTTAGCTCAGGTGTTTGCTGAAGAACTGCTGGCAAAGAGCATAATTTTGAATCTCAGCTTTCCTTATAGCAACTGGTTAAAATGTGTTTCTGATTTTGGAGCCAAATATCTGAAATTTGACAACAAATTAACTCAAAAATGAACATAGGCAAACATTTCTCTTAAGTTTATCTTTATGTTTGCACACCGACTGCATGCTCTTACTGACCCATCCTGAGCATGTGGAAAACCATTTCCAGAAATCCACCTGGACTCACTTGGAACAACCTCTCAGATGTAACTGTGAATGCCCTTTGTTCCCCATGTGTGTGGCAGACAGGAGAAGAATGAACTGAGTAAATTCATAGGCAAGGGAGACATCAGTTATGCATTAGGAAAATGTCTCCAGCAGAAAGGGCATGGAAACACACAAACAAACTTCCCAACCAGGGAGGGGTTTGAGAACAGATTACACAAACATCTGTCAGAAATGGTTCAGGTAAATTGGGTAGGTGAGGTGAATTAGTGACACCATGAGGTCTGGCAGCATGATCTCATTGCACCTGGGGAAGGCTTCCAGTTTTTAATTTTATTCTACACAGTTCACCCAGTTAATGAAGTCCCAAAGGCACTGCTGACCTCAAAAAACCTTAGACAGGGAGGATGAAGTGACACACACAAGGTTCTGTCTTATCTACAGGCAGACGTGCAGACATAAAACCACAAGGAGCCAAGCAATAATTCTGGGGCTTTCCCACTGTCTCTTTTTAGCTGATGGCTCCAGGAACTCTCTGCAGGAAGAGGTCAGGACTCTGTGACCTCCCAGAACATTGCACTGGCGAGTCCCCGTTCTGCCCCCTCAACTCTTACCAGATCGATGGGGCTCCCTGCGACGGAGGAAGGGCCTATTGCTACAGTGGCATGTGCCTCACCTACAGGGACCAGTGTGTGCAGCTGTGGGGGCCTGGTAAGGACCCTGCCTGCAGCAAAAAATGCTGTTCTTTGAACCAACAGATGTGCTGTGGCACCCTGCTGCTCCTCACCCTGTGCAAGGCGGGAGCACCTTCCGTAGCTGCCGTCAGCAGCAGGGCCTGAGGAGCCTTTTCTCCTGCCCTGCTCACTCGGAGGAGGCAGCAAAACATTTCCCATGCTCCAACCACTCCAGAAAAAGCACAAGTGAGTGGTTGGCATGGGGTGAAGCAGCCACATGAGTCTGTTCCATGCAGGAGCACAGCCAGCGCCGGACGCCTGCTTTGAGAAGGTCAACGCTGCTGGAGACATCTACGGCAACTGTGGGAAGGACATCTACGGGAATTACAGGAAGTGTGAGACGAGGTACAAAGCAGAGTGGCAGCCCAGAGCTGCTCGTTGGAGGAGATGTTTTTATGTCTTACAAAATTAAGGGCCAGGAGATAAAACTGATCCATGCACTGGTTGGCTCCCTCCCTCTGCCTCCCGGGAAACCAGCTGCATCCCTGTGGGACTTAGAGCCCTTCCAGCTGAAGCTTTCAGTTCACTGTTTTCCTGCCTTTTGTATTTCCAGACATCTAGCTGATATTCTTCCAAAGGGGGGACTTTTTTAATCTCTGAGTTAAATGTAGCTTTCTAATTGACACAAAAGTTTCTTAGTCTTACCTCTGACTTTGTTGAGGTTGGCTGTTGGAGTCCAGGAAAACTGGGAAACCTTTCCTGTTGCTCAGGGGGGTTTCCTGAGGTTTCCAGGTTTTTGCAACAGGAAAGGTTTCCCAGTTTTCCTGGACTCCAACAGTTGACCATCCTTGGGGACATCCCCCATCCCTGGGGGCTGGGGGTGGTACCATCAGGATCCATCAGGCACTGTTGCTTGGGATAGCTCTTGGGAGGTACCTGCTCATTTAACGATGACTGAGCACTGCTGCTTTAATTCACATTTAGAGCTCATGTCTGCAGAACGTCCAGCAAGCCAGGAATAACCACTTTAACCCTTTCCTTTGAAATCAGAGATGCTAAATGTGGGAAGATCCAGTGCCAGAGCTCTGCCTTCAAACCCCTGCAGCCCAATGCAGTGGCCATAGACACGACAGTGAACACGCAGCGGTGCCGAGGGACCCACGTGTACAGATCCGACAGCGAGGAGAAGGAGATGCTGGATCCTGGCCTGGTCTTGACAGGAACAAAGTGTGGGAGCCATCATGTGGGTACAGTTCTGCCTGGAGTGGCTTGGGGAAAGGTTCAGGGCATCACTTTTCCACCCAGAATGTGCTTTGTGGTTATCAAGCCATTAATTTTTTATGTCTAATGCCTTTCTAGGAGATTTCTGTGTTTGTTAGGAAAATAATCTCTCAGAGGCTTCAGAGAAGCAATGGAAGCACACACACCAAAGGCTTCATGTCTTTGGCAGATGAATTTCGGGGCCAGTTCTAAATCTGAGCTTTGCTAGTTGGTTGAAGTTGTCTTGTTTAAAGGTGAGAGACAATTGGAAATCAAGAGATGTGAGAGCTCCTTCAGGGACTTGCCACATGGGCATGGGCAAGCTACTGCCAGCTGAGCTCCCACTCCTCTCTGGTTCACATTTACTGAGATTTAGGGTGGTGATTAACTGCTTGGGGAAACAGGTTAACTTCATTTCCTGTAATTCTGCCCAGGGAATTAATTAGTTGTATTCCCAAGGTGTCTAGGACCTTCAAGTCACAAAATAGCACAAGGCAGTGACATGGTACATAACTTGGAGAGTTACCACTGAGTTTTTGGATGTTTTTTGTACAGGTTTGCTTTGAGGGGCGCTGCCAGAACATGTCCATCATCTTTGATGCTGAAAGCTGTAGCAAGAAGTGCCATGGGCATGGAGTAAGTGTTTTCTTTTTCATATTCACTCCAGGCTGAAGCAGGATGGGCTTCCATTTTTCTGTGGCTGCTTGTTCAGCTCAGTTCTGATACCTCCCTCAGGTTTGCTCTGGTTGCTCTTTGGCTTCTTGGTTATTAATTTGCATATTTCTTTCTGGTTTGATGCATTTTCTGGTCCTTTGACACAGGATTTAAGGAGGTCTGCTGGAGTGATATGAATTGCAATAAATGAAAAACAAAGAGTCATCTTGAAGAAAACTCTTCTTGGCCCAGTTTAGATTGAATAGAAAGTATTGGACTTACCAAAGAAAAAACATAGTGAAAAGTAACATTTAAAGCAGTTTATCCCAAATTGCTCTCCAGTGCCCCCAGGGGATGGAAAGAAAAGACAAATACCAATGGCCCAAGCTCTTTGGCCTAAACAATAAGAAATCTTCACTCGATGAAAGGGAAAACTCATGTCCTTCAGTTTAGAGATAAGAGAAAGGCATTTCTAAATGTTCCTTTTCTGCTGAATTCAGGTTATTGTCACTTTGGCTGAAGAACCTTTGTCTTTTGGAGTAAGGGAGAATTTCTGAGGAAATAAAGGGCACTCTAAATCCCTGAGAAAAAGAGTTTCCAGGCACTCAGCTCCCATTAGAGTCTCCCCTGTAGCGTTTAATTCAGCAAGGGCTTAATTTGCTTTCACTTGCAGGTTTCTTAGTAGCTGCAACTTTTAAATCTCTGAATCTTTCCACTGCAGGTCTGCAACAACAACAAGAACTGCCACTGCAACCAGGGCTGGGCTCCCCCGTTCTGCAACAAGGAGGGGACAGGAGGAAGCTTGGACAGTGGTCCCCCTCTGCCTGAAGGTGAGAGGGACCAGCTCTGCTACGCTGCCACTTCAGAAGGACTTGAGTTAGCTGGGAGCAGAGTTTTCCACTTAACAAAATCTACTTTCTTGCCTCAGGCTCCTCAGTGGTTGTGATAACTCTGGCAATCCTGGCTCCCATCCTGGTTCTCAAAGGAATTGTATTTTTACTCTATTATCTGAAATGCTGGAATAAACTTGCCATCTGTTCTCTAAAGAAAACCCCTCAGTTCAGGTAAGTTGTCAGTGCTGTGCCTAATCTGCTTGTCCCCCCTCCTGCCTTCAGTGTATTGCAAATGCTGTGAGGAATGTCACTAAATTGTAGGGTTGGTTGGTATAATCTTTACTGGCTTCTCATTTTTTTTCACTCCAGTGAAGATAAAATAGAAAATGCAGGAAAGGAGAAAGCAGATCAAGATGTTAACACTCTTCTTTCTCTCATTGTCAGTGACACCTCTGGAACTGGGCATGCAAACCCTGCCTTCAAGCTGAGAACCCCCCAGCAGCAGAGGAAGGTAGGGGCAGGGTCACCTTTCACCTCCAGGGCAGAGATGAAGCTGCCCCAAGATGTGGGATGTGGCTCCCTCTCACACTGCAGTTAGGGAGTGGTTTTAGTGAAGGATGGGATAAATAGACAGGCATCAGCCATGGCTGAAAGTCAGTGTTAGATGAGTGTAGCACCTATTCCTAAAGGCATTTAAGCCTATTTCCTTAAAGGCAGGAGCTGGGATTTGACCAGGCCTGTGTGGCTGCTTGTCTCTCGTGGTAGATCTTCTGCTGTCACATCCCCCTCTCAAAACTGGAGAAATGGCAAATCCTGGGTTTATTTGCAAGTGTCACATTGATACCTGGATTACTCTGTTCTCTTGATTTCCATTTCTGCCTCATGATCCCAGATTGTCCCAGTCTATTTAACCAACTCCTACTGGACATACACAACACCTGCTAGACATACTCAACACAAACTGATGTTGCAGGCAGTATTTTCTACTCGGTGGCTCATAGATCTCGTGTAGATGATCAGAAGTGTTGCGGTGAGTGTAAAGGGTGGTTTGAAGTGGAAATACCTGAGGATTTGTGGCTCTTCCGCACAGGTGATTGGCTTCCCTGAAATCCCACCGAAACCTCCCTCTCAGCAAGCTCCAGGGCTCCAGATAAACAGGCAGCAGCCACCCACCTTCCCTGGCAGCCACAGCGTGGGGCAGCCCGTGGGACCAGCACAGCCAGCACTGCCAAAGGACATTCCCCGGAGGACACCCCCGAGCAGGCCAGCACCTCCTGCTCCCAAACCTCCACCCTCTCAGGTATGGAGCCCTGCTGCTGTTCTGTGGATGCTGTTTGGTGGGAGGTTTGTTCTGGTGAAGCCTCTCGCCCTGGGGGAGCTGTTAGGCTGGACCCAAACTGGCCTCGTCTTACAGGAGCATCTTCTCTGTGAGGTTATTTTGAGGGTGAGAAGGAAAGATTTATTTCTTTTGCTGACAGTTCTAAAGCTACTATGGACTCCACATTCTTGTGGAAAAGATGGGAAATCACTCAGATTAACATTTTGCCAAAATATTGTTATTATTGGGTATATAAAGAAGCAAAGAAGGGGGCCCTCAAAGAAGCAAAGGGCCTGGTTCCAGTGGGTAGCAGCAGGCTGGCTCCCAGGCAGTCTCTCTCTGAAGGACAAAGAGGAAAACAAATGCTATGAAGGAAAGTCTTAGCGAATGGGATTTGTTTCTAGCTCCATTGTTCCTGTGAACAGCCAGCACTTCAGCAGGAAAGAAAGCTAAAACAAAAGCAGGAAGCTGAGTGTTGTCAATAAGGAATAGGTATCCTTCCCAGCTGCTTGTTGACAAGTTCCCCATGGTCTCCTTTGTGTTCCCTCCCCAACACATCCAGTCTCTTTATCTCAGGCAGCTCTACTAGAGGGAACACTTTTCATAGGATTTCCACAAGAAACTTTGCTGTTTCTGGGTTAGTGGAGAGCCACGAGTTGGAGAAGGCACAGAGGAAATAATTAATGTCCCTTTTTGCTGGTCTCAATGTCTTTCCTAGATGTTTGCAGCATCTGCCAGATTTGCTCTCTTGCTATTCCTCTTCAGACCTGGAAGTCAGTGGAATTTAGTCTGCTTTGTCCTTCCTGGAGTCACAGGGCAAGATCCTTGGAGAGCAATAGATCCCCAAGCCATCAAGCACGACATTTATGCATAGTCTGAGGAGACTGCAGGGGTTTTGGGTGCCCTCCAAATCATGAGTGCAGCTGTGTTTGTTAAATCAACACCTGTAAGGCAGCAGCTTAGCACAGAGCCTGAGCAACAACAGGCAGTTGGCTCTTGTGGGGGTAACCTCTTCCCCCGGGACATGCTTTCCACTGAAATTCATCAGATGAATGGAAAATATAATGCTCTGAGCATCCTATTAGGGACAGCTGTGTGCACAAAAAAATAATAACTGCTCATGGGTCTGTGTGTGTTTGTATGGGCACAAGAACATGCAGGTATATAGTGTTTATAGGTATTGTATAGGCAAACAAACAGTGAGTGTATGTGTGTGAAACTTGCTTCCAGCCATGAAGTGCATCAGTTAACATGGCTAATTAAAAGGGCTCTGGAACTCAAGTTACTCATTACTTGCAAATTTTAAGGCTTAAATTCAAAACTATTTCTTTCTTCCCTAGGATATTTCAAGGCCCCGGCCACCCCAGAGAGCTCTGCCAGCGAATCCCATCCCATCCCGCTCCAGAGGCTGGCAGGGGAGCAGCTCTGCTGTCCCACTGCCTCCCGGGCACCCCAGAGCCCCAGGACACCTCCAGCCTGTGGCAGAGGTAGGTGGTGGGAAGGACCACTCACCCCTGGGGAATTAAAACACTCAGAAGGGAATATGAGGCTGCAAACCACCTTGGTGCACAGCCCAGGTGGGGGGAGACAGAGAGGGTGTGGGTTGCTCACCTTTGTTGTAGAGGTCTCTGTTTTCATCTGTTTCATATTAAGAATTTATCATGTTGAGCAAAATGGTGAATTCAGTCCTCCACATGCCTGAACACCCCCTCAGGCAAGGTGTTTGTGTGAGTGGGGCAGAGCAGTGGGGTCACAGGGTGTGCGACTGAGGACAGTCAGGGAACAGCAGCAGAACACGAAGATTCGCATGAGATTTGAAGATCCCAGTAAAGAACAAAAATTCTTCCCAGCCTCTCTAGCCATGGGTAAAGGAGATGCTTTCTCTGCAGGGAGTGTTTCCTAAAATTGTCCTGAACACAGGCAGTTAATAAGGGACTTCTAGGCACTGAGTTCAGTGCCCTGCAAACCAAGCCCTTTAACACAAAACATCTCCACTCCACACAGCACAGTTATATCGTCTCCGGCCTGCAATACCCAGGAGGCCAGCTGTGAAAAAGGGAGAAAACTGCAGGAAATTCCTTGTGCTCCTTGTGGGAGAGTTCCTATGTGATGCATCGGAGTGTGAATGCAGGCAGGCTTCCCCTGGCTGGTAGTAACACCAGCTCCAGGAGAGGGCGAGGGCAGCGCTTGTTCTTCCATCAGTGCTCACTCCTTTTCCCCTTTTTTTCATCTCACCCAGAATCCTGGTGCCTGGGCAGCTGGAGCTGTGAACAACTTGAAAGTGGGACAGCCAGGCTGCCGTGGGCATTCCTGAAGCAGCCTGTTCCTGGCTGGCTCTGCCCTTCACAGGACACTGAATGGCCCTCATCACCCAAAACCACACTCTCACCTTCACTGCCATGGACAGTGTCTCAGTTCCTGTCCTCCTGCCCCAGCCCTGTTTCCTGGGGAGCCAAGCTGCAGTCAGGCACGGCAGGAGTGCCCCAGGTACACGCCAGGCTCAGCTGGACCCTCTCTGCCTTCTCCACATAGGGATAACTTGTTTATACGGTATTTAAATATTGTTGTGCAATATCCAGTGCAGGGATGGGGGTGATGGGGGTTTCATGTGTTTTTAATCAGTTATTTAATTGTTGCCAGGGAGAACAAGCTGTGAGTGCAGGTGCTGGCCCTGATGGGCTTTCATGTGAGCCCTGTTGGCTTCCTCAGCCCCCCCATGCAGCTGCAGGAGCATATTGGTGCTATACAGAGCCCACTGCCTCTGAGGAGAGCAGAAGGCAGCTGGTGATAACATTCTTCAGTTTATTCTCTGTTTACAGTGGGTGGCAAGTGGGGCCCCAGCAGGGAGCCAACCATGGAAATATAATTTGTGGGGCCAGTGTGGGTTTTGATCAGCTTTAGCAGAGGGGATTAATTATTTTCCCCACATAACCCTCTTCAGCAAGAGCGTTGCAGCCCTTCTGTCCCCCAGCACTTGCTTGTCTCCCCTTGGTGCTGTAAATCCCAGAAGCATCCCCAGCATGGCCTAGGAGCTCCAATCCAAGTCATTAGGACACACTCAAGGTACGACAGGGGAGCTCTGGCCAAGACCCAGAGCAAAAGGGCAGCAGGAAGCTCAGCAGAAGGCAGTGCTGAGACCCCTCTGGAGAGCAGCATGGTACTGTCATCAGTGGATGTTTTTGCACTTGTCTCCTCAGGCTTTGCTCTGTGCTGAGCTGTAACTCAGCATGGGCTGTCTGCTCCCCAAACTAGTGAGAAACCTACCTGAAAAACGCCCAGGCAGTGAAGCAGGCAAAATATTAACCCAACACATGGTGCTTTTGTAGGGCAGCTCTCCTACTCCAGGTGTCTTCTCCAGACCTGGGGTGGAGAGGAGAGCTGGCTGTGTGCACTTTAAGCAGCAGATGGTTCTGACCCTGAGGACCCTCCCTTATGGATTTGTTTTTTTCTTCTAATAGTTTGGCTTTTGTATGTGGGTTTTTTTCTTTTCCTCAGGACTTTAAAATAAGACCTTTTGTTACGCCAGATTCTTTTTTTCCTTGAAATTTTTTCCTAGGAGAACACAGGGAAATCTGGAGCTGTGGTTACAACAGTTCTCTTGTGTCTGATTTATTATGAAAAAATCCTCAAGGAGCATGACTGCTGCTCCACATGTGAGAAACTGTATTATTGGCATAAAGAAAAAGACTCTTGTTCGCTGGTTCTCTTTCCCTAAGATCTGCTTATTAAAGAAACCCCAGATAACTCATTAAATTTGTATTTACATGTAGTAGTATACCTGTAGGATGACTTAAGCCACATTAAGTTTTCACAACTTTACTACCTCTTTCTCCACAAGGAAACAGTTCACATGGTGTGTCTTGAAATTCTCAATGATTATTCCCCATCTAATTGTAGACCTTTTCTTACCTTCTACGTGCCTGGGAAACAAAACAACCTAAAAAACTTCTTTCCAAAAGAAGGGAGGGCAAGAAAAGACAATGGCTTTCTAATCTTTATATGTCTTTTTCTTTAGTTGGGGGATGTTACATATAAAAATGTGTATTCAAACAGCCCCCAAACCTGTTGTTTCTTGGTATGGAATGGCATGTTTGGCTGCTCACAGGTGGAGCAGGACTGTACATGCACTGTAGTAGTTGATTCAACCACAAGAACTTGATCTCATGTCTGAGCCCTCACTGGAGACAGCAGCACTTCTGCTCCAACCCCTGATCTTCAGCAAATGGCCACTAAAAAGCACTAAAATTATTTTCACTGCATTTCATGTGAGCATGGGATCAAGGTTTTAAAAAAGTGCCCCCCAGACACACAGTGCTCAGAGAAGAACTGGACATGCCCAAACTCTAATGGAAAACTTTATTGCTGGAATATCACAAAAATCACCAAAAGGTAGTTCTAAGTCCTTCTAAATTTTCAGAAGTGTACAAGTTGAGTGAATGAGACATGGGGAATTGCAGGAGGAGTAAAAGGTGGTAAAACCTGATTTTTTAGAACGATAATATTACTTGGGAGAACTTGTAACAAAACACATCTCACTTTCTCCTGTGTCCACGTTAATGGTTTACAATAATACTCTCTATTTATCTATGCAAATACTTGAATAATGCAATTCATTGTGCCTTTTGCCTAGTTTTAATAAAATTTGTTGGTTGTCATTAACAAATACTCTTTCACTGTGTATTGTTTCATCACCTCAGTTCAAATCCTCATTTTCTATGTGGTGTTTCTCCAGGGATGGCAGGATTGCATTCATGAAATGCACTTCTAGAGAGTGAGGAAAGATGAGTCCCATTTACAGCCACTCTCCAAAATAAAATGCATAAAGCATCACACTGATTAGGCTGCCAAAACCAAAGCTGGAGTGGGTGACTTTGATTATTTTCTGCCACCAAAGGAGGTCGCTGCCGTTTTACTCTGCTCCAGATGCTCTTTCTGTTGTTCTCAGCTGTCCCTCAGCCTCTTTATCCTTTAGGAGTACACCAGTAAGGTGAGAGAAATCATTAAAAACTTTCAGATCCACCTNCTTGCCAAGGTCAAGGTATTTCCTGAGGAAAAAAATACATAATGTTTACAGACACTTGGTCTTTCAGACTGAAAATATTTTCACCAGAAGTCTTGGAGAGAGTGGCAGAGTTTCTCCTGACGTGGGCTTTACCTGCCAGAGCTCCCCAGCCTGAGGCCCTTCCTCAGATGGGGCCTGGGTCAGGCCCAGCAACTTCACCAAGGCCTGGGCACCAGAGATGCTAAGGGGAAAAAAAAAAAAAAAAACCAAACCCAAAAAAAAATTCCATAAAAAAAAATAACANCTGCCAAAACCAAAGCTGGAGTGGGTGACTTTGATTATTTTCTGCCACCAAAGGAGGTCGCTGCCGTTTTACTCTGCTCCAGATGCTCTTTCTGTTGTTCTCAGCTGTCCCTCAGCCTCTTTATCCTTTAGGAGTACACCAGTAAGGTGAGAGAAATCATTAAAAACTTTCAGATCCACCTGCAACTTTTTTTTTTTTTGAAAAAAACCCTTTATTTCCCTTTCCACATTCCAAAAAAGTAGTAGTGAAATGTTATTGAAATAAGAGATATTTATGCACAGTCCTCTCTCCCACAGCCCCACATTGTATTTTCTCAGTGATGCTCAGCCCCAGGGATAATCAGGTGAGCATCTCAGAGGACAGCAGGACACCTCATGGGGGCTCAAAGAATTGGGGGGGGGGGG
>VZTN01037503.1:2288355-2343159 GCA_013400515.1 Erpornis zantholeuca | reverse complement strand
TCGCTCCGCGGCCGCTCCGCGCATCCCGGGCCGAGGGCAGGGCAGGGCCGGGCACACCTGAGCCCGCCCCGCTCCTCCCCCGGGCCGGGCCGGCCCCTGGCTGGGCTGGGAGCGCTGGTATTGCCCGGGTGAGCCTTGCACGGTCCCCTGGGCCAGCCCCCGCGTCCCCAGCCCTTGTCGCCGTCCCCGCCTGCTCAGTCGGTGCGGTGCCGTCTCCCGGCGATTCTGCCCCTTCGCACAGAGCCCGGACCAGGCTCCTGCCGCTGGGGTGCCTCCTCTGGAAGGTGTTTGCTTTGCTGCACAGACTGGAGACGGCGCTGGGGCAGCAGGAGGGTGGCTCGGAGGTGTGTGAGCCCAGGTGCGGGGTAGCGGAGCCTGGTGAGCGCTGAGCGGGCTGTGCACGCTGCAAAGCCTTGCCGAGCGTGGTGGAGCGGAAATTAAACGTAAACAGGAGAAATATTAGTGGCAGGTTAATGGTTGGACTCGATGAGCCTAGAGGTCTTTTCCAGCCTAAAAGTTTTGGGCTGCGCAATATATGAAAGACAGAAAGTTGTTAAGGAGCATCCGAAGGAGGGCTATGAGGATTGCGAAGGGTCTGGAGGAGAAGCCACGTGAAAAGCAACTGAGGTCACTTTGGTCGGACTGTAGAAGAGGAATCTCCATCAACTCCCTCTCCCAGGGCAGCCGAAGCCTCCATTGCTGACATTGGTGTGTGAACGTTTTGGAGTGTGTGGCACATCAGTTTCGCCTTCATCTCCCCTCTCTGCTGAGCTCCCTTGTTTTGTCTTCATCCCCACTCTCCTTTCCTATATTTGTGCTCAGCGGCTGTGTGTACACAGAAACCTATTGCTGATAGAAAAGTCCTTTCGTTGCCATTAGCCAGGTTCTGCTGTAGGTCAACAGAGATAAGTAAAACCAACAGTGAAACAAGAGCTTTGCTTCAGCAAGCGCACATTTATAGGTAGAAAGGGTCCCTGTCACAAGGCAATATAAAGATATAAGATTTACAGGATCTGAACTTATCTGAAAAATTGCTTTGTTTTATTTTTCCCCCCATAAAATGAATTGCCTGTTACTACAGAAATTGCCCTCAGACCATCAGGCTGCAGCATTGCTAACCCCTCATGGCTCCTTCACTCACTGCCTGCTCCTATCTCTGAGCAGCTGTTTTCTCCAGCAAATGTAATGCTCAAGTGCTTTGTGAGTCATTTGATTTTAATCAAGTCTGTTCATCTATCACAGTCCTGCAGGTCACTGGCTGGGAGAGACTGTGCCAGCCAAATCCCACGTCCTCCCCTTTATCACAGGGCACTTGATAATCAATCCAAATCATATGGCAGTGGGTTTTGAAGTAGGAAATGAAACGTGCTAATTTATCAGCGTTCTGGGAGCAACTTCTGCTGTTGTTATTTATTATGCAGCCAAAAGGGACAAGACCCTGGGCAAGACAATGATTTGGCCTCTATTTAGTAAATTTACTGGCTGATGCTGGTTAGGAGCTATGCATGTAATGTATGAATACAGGGCTGGTTGCAGAAACTGATGTGATGCTGGGGTGGGACAAGTATTTTCCACTGTGTTTGCAGTGTTGACTCCCTGTGCTGTCTGGGAGAATTCGAGTCTCCTGTCCCCTCGCAGGCTGCTCTGCCTGTTCACTCTGCTTCTTGGGGCACTGTGGGGCTCTCCCCTTTGCTGGACCTTTGCCAACACTCTGAGGTCTTGCTCATAGCTGGGGAGGCCTAATTGGGGTGTGGTTATTGGCAGTTAAACTGTGTCCAAAATAATTTCCAAGCTTTTTCAGATGAGTGTCGTTGACATCTGTGCTCACTGTGCACAAGGAGGTGTGAAGAAGGGAGCAAATTTTTATGGGAGAGGTCTGGGGTTAAAATAATCCATTTGGTCTTGGTACAGCCTCATGCATTGCTGCCACAGCATGGTGCAGGCCAAAGAAAAAGGCACTTTGGGCCACAGCTTTACCTTCCCCTGACAGCTTGATTTCCTTAAGGAAAAGGCTAATGTGACCATGTATGTGTGTGTTTATGTACTCCTTTTCCTCCCCAAAGATAAATCTGAGTCTGTGGGCCACTTCTGCCAGGTTTGACAAGGGGTGAGACCTCTCTCTAAGTCCTGAGAAGAGAGACATGACAAGGAAAATGTCTCCAAAAGGAGAGGACACTGCAGTGTGAGCTGGCTCTGTCAGACACCGGGGAAGGAGCGTGCCTGGGTGACACCACTGTGGGAGAAGCTTCAGTCAGGTCTTGCAATCAACCATGGACACAAGAGTGTCACATATTTCCTTCTCTCTGGCACAGGGATCGCGGGGGCTGCAGTCTGTAAAATCACGAAGTCACAGGAGTTGCATTTGATGGATTTAGCAAGGCCATTCCCGGCAATATGGGAGTTAAGAGCCAGGTAGGATTGGCATGGAGCCTTCTGTGCTTAGTCAAGGGCAAGTTGAGACTGATAGCAATAAAGCAGGGATGCAGCCAATGCCTCTTTTATTGCTTCATATCCTCATTTTAATGGGAAGGCTGTAATTAAGGGAATTTAGCTCCAAGCTATGACCTCAAGGGTTGATACTCACATCAGATGCTGCCTTAAAAATAACTCATCAGAAATCAGGGAGTCTTCCTTAGCAGCTCATCTTTTAACAATGCAGGACTTCCAGAAATACTGGTTTCCAGGCCAAAACCTTGACTGGAATCCAGGGGGCAGAAACAAGGCAGCTTTGCATGCAAATAACCTCTCTAGCAACATCAAAAGGCTGTTCTTTCCCCTACTCTTGTCTGCTCTTCTGTTCTGGGAAAAAATGATGGAAAACTATGGAGTATCAATTGTCCTCTGTTAAAAATAATGGTGGAAGTATCCTGGTAACAGATGATGGAAAATATTGCCCTTGGATGTCTGCTAGGCATGGTTTCTATTGAAACTCTGAACAGCTTTGCAATATTCTGCTCTGACTTTGTATACTTTTAGGGCTCCAAGGAGGTGTTCGCTCCTTCAAAGAGGAGGTGAATCCTTTTTCTGGCAATGATTTGATAGGGTAGGGGTTAAGGGAATTGCCTGGTGTTGGATGATTGCAGCACTACATGAAAGGATGCCCAAAGCTTCAGCTTTGCTGAGCAGACAGCTTTTAATTCAGCCTGTCTCAAGGTAACCATGTCTGCAGTGGCTGAGGCTGTCATTTGGTGCTACCAGAGTTTAGACAACACCAACAGGGACAGTTCCCAAGCCTGTCACACCCATGGTGGATTCCAGCCCTTGCAGTCCTGCCCTCCCCATGCCAGTGCATGCACCTCTGGGTCTGTGCTGAGCTGCTGAGGGATCCAGGGTCATGAGGCCATAAAACACATCCTGGCTCCTTTCTCCCAGGGTTGCCAAATACTTTTAGCCAGGTCACTGTGGCCCCACAAAGCCACATGTTGGCAGAGCAGGAGCGGTGGGCTGGTGATGGACAGCAGTGGGTGAAGTGACACGTAATCAGCAGATCGTTTGTTTACAGACTTCTTATCTGGAGGCGTTTGCATCAGAACCCTAAATCAAGCAAAGCTACATGTGAAAGGCACTCCTGACTTGCAGAGGGGGGTCACAGAAAGGGTAATTTTGTTAAGCTTCTGGAAGAATAAAACAATCATTAATAAACTGTTCTCTGCGTTGGCGAAGTGACTTTCATCTGGGGATGTAAACATATTTAGGAGCATTAGGAAGAAGAAAGATGGGGGCTTGTACCTTTGATTCTGTTCCCTTAGGGTTGGTTGTTCAAAATTCAGAGTTTTGGACCCTGACACTCAAAGCAAGAATTGCTTCTGGCTCCAATGAGACCACATGAGCTCTCAGCACTTCATAGGGCTGGTGAGAGAACTGAGGTGTCGATGACACAGCTGCTAAAATTAGTTAAAAGAAAAAAAAAAACAAAAAGGAGGAAGAAAAACAAAAAAGAGAAATCTTAATGGGAGAAAAGATAAAACCCAACCAACCTGCCCAGTACCAGTGGCTGAGGCAGGAAGAAAGTCCTGCTCTCCTCTCTGCCATTCCCTTGTAGCAGAACCATGTTGAAATCAGTAAACATTGGGCAACTTTGAGCCACGAGGCAAACAGTCCAGCAGAGCAGGATGTCACCCCCAGAGCTGCAGCAGAGCCTCAGAGCACACTGGAAATATCAACAGAGCTGCCTGGTCATGATGTAAAGATTGTTTCCAATTTTATGAGAAGAATCATTGCACTTCTATTCCTCTCAAGCTAGGAAGCTGTTCCCATGAGGAAAGCTTGGGAAGAGGCTGTGAAAGGCAACACCAGAAACAGTGTTTGGTCTGGAGCTGATGAGCACAGGAGTCCATCTCCCAGAGATCCATGTCAGTTGTTTCTCCCTAATCCCTCAGCTCCCAGAAGATCTTTTCCTCCCCTTGGTTCCCACTGCTCCTTCTGCAGTCAACAACCACAGCTGCTCCTCAGATACTTTCAGCACAAAACTAAGAATGGTTTCAAATGGAAATTCGGGAAAATAATAGCAAGGAGAATCTCCTGGAATAAAAAAGGCCTCTGTGGAGTTGACAAGGCTGCAATAACAAGAGGAAATTACTTCCTCAGTTTAGATTTGGGTAAGAGGCTGTCAAAATCTATTAAAAATGATTATATGATTTTTCCCTTCCCTGACCCTCTTACACTAAAATAAGTCTTAAAATGAAAAATGTGTTGTGTAAGGAAGTTTTTTCTCAAAAATCATTAACTTCTTGATAAAAAAATATGTCTGTTTTGGTGCTGGCCACAAAGCCTCATTTTTTTTTCCTTTGGTTTTTACAAAGGCTCAGCATTTTTATCAATTTAGCTTTTTTTTTTTCTGCTAGGTACAATTGAAACCTCTCCCCAGGTAATAGTTACCACAATGATGATGGCACCACAAGGTAAATTCTGCCCATTTCATAAATGAGCCCAATTTTTATTTCTCTTCATCACAAAAGTCATCCCACATTTGTTGTACAGACTGTTGGTTGCTGTGTTACGGGACATATCACCAGGTATCAGATGCTTTACTCTTGCAGAAGCACTTCTAATGGAGATGGAAGCTTCTGTTGGCTGAATTTTAGAACAACAGCAAAAAATAATAATACAAAACCAAAATATCATCTTCAGCTGCATAGCAAATATGGATCAAAAATTTAACACTGTATCAGATCACAAGCGTAAATATACCTCACCATAAATAAAATTCATTGTACAAAATAACTCAAGCAGCTTTTCATACAAATATGGTACATTTGACAACAGTTTTTGAGCATATTTTCTTGTTTTTTTACACTTTCAATTCTTTTCTCTTTTGTTCTCCAATACACATGAACCTACTGGAGTAATGCAGGAGGAAAAGGACTAATGTTGTTCAATGCTACCAAGTGCTGTCAGAGTTTAAAAGGAAAACCACTGAAGTGCTGAATTTGAACTCGTTTGCTTCCCCTTTCCATTGTAGCATTGAAAGTCAAGTGCAGCATCATCCCAGAAAAGCAAGTGCACTGCCAACAGCCACATTTTATAATGGCAAAGCCGGAGGGAACATTAAAATAACCCAGTCTGACTTCATTCATAACACAGGCCATCCTTTCTCTGCCCTGTAATTCCTGTAAGGAGCCAGCAACTTGGCTTTGGAGTAGACATTCCAAGTGGTGGCTGGTGAGTGCTGGGGAGTTTGCTGACTACTTCAGCATAAGCAGGAAAATAGAGGTGGAAAAGCAAGTCCATTGTCAGTGGACTTGGGAGTATTCAGACAGGGGTCAACACTTCCCTAGGAAAAGAACATTAGAAGTCTGCAGATTATAAAACACTAAAAATATAGGACTGAATCTTCAAGACTCCCAAACTTAGCAGAAAGTCTGCAGCTGTGGGGAATATGCCTGACCCCCTGGCAATCTGTTACTATTTAGCCCTACTCTTACAAATTTGCTCCCTATTTCCATTAACAATTAGGACATTTAAAAAAGCACGGGGGGAAAAAAAAATCCATTTTCATGGAGTTGTTTAAAGACCTAAGCCTGGACTTTTCTCATACACAGACAAAGAGGGTGAGAAAACTGAAGCTAAGGAGTATCTGAACCCTTGAGATAATTGAAGGACAGTAACATCAAACCTCAGAAATTAAGACTGTGATTATTACTAACTGGTATCTTGTACTACTTGAGCAACAAGGCAAAAGTTCTGCATACACTCTACAGTCGAAACACTTTACATTTTGTTCATGCACTTTGACATTTTGCTCAAAACATTTAATCCCTTGGAATCTGGAGGGGTTTTACATTTTTGCTAGCAAATCCCAGGTCAACAAATAGATTTCAACTACCTGTTCTTTCCAGTACAGCCTGTACAACTTCTTCCCAGTGCAACTGTGTTTTGCAGAGTTTCAGGGAATTATGACAAAACTACAGGAAAAGAATGCAAAGAGATTTGCAGGTTTAGGTGAAATATCTCATGACTCACTCCAGACCCAAACTGATGAAAACAGGGATTTACATTCACCTTACTATATCCCATTTTGTCTAGGTAGCTGAGACTGGGCCATTTGGTACAGTTCATCCTTTTTTAGCAACTTCTTGTTCATGCTGGTTTCCAAGAAGACTCCAGCATTCCATAGCTTGTCAGATGTACCAGGACATTTAATTTGTGCTGTGCCTAGAGCTGGCTCTGAAAGCCAGACAGGGAATTGTGCCAACTTTTCAGCAAGACTTTCATACCAAAATAACAAGCACTTACTATTTAGGTCGGGAAAAATAAGGTCTTGGTTGGATCTATCTTCCTTGCATCTTATTTTCCACAAAAAATAAAGTGCTTGATTCTTCTCTTCCTTTTAAAAATATATATATATCTTTAGATACCCTCACTCCAGTAGCATAGAAGTGTTGGAACATGATGGAACACCAGAAATGACATCCTTAATGGAAGAGTAAATAGAGAGCAAGCCCCAGATGCTCTTCTGCTGCTCTTCCTCACGACTTGGAGGAAAGAACTCGCCTTGCTGGGCTGGCTCCTTCCCTGCCACTCCAAGATTTCAGCCAGACTTCCTGAGATTTCATTTTACTTTCAGATTTTACTTTCAGATTCTCTGCAGCTGAAAATGTCTGTCTCAGTAATTAAAGGAAACTCAAGGTGTGAAAATGTCCAGCACTTGTCACATGTGGGGTGTTCATTGATTATCAGTGGAGTAGGTGATGAGAGTCTGGGAGCACAAATTCATACCACACATCAAGATCTCCTCTTGCCAGCATTAGTGTGCTGACTGTTGTTTCCTAAGACAGAAACACCAGCTGGGACATTTCTACTAATTAATTACATGTTCCCTCTGAGAGAATAAATGCCCAGGCTCTGCCTTTTTAACATCTGTAACAGCATGCAGTTTACAAGGCATGATGAAATGCATGAAACAAAATACATATTATCACATCTGGACACAGCAATTATCTGCTGTGGCCAGGCTAAAGTTGAGGAAACACTGCCAGTGTGAGGCTGGCATCATTTTCTCTTGGAGCACATGATCTGATCTCCTTTCACATCAAGCTTTTGTATCACTCCAATGACACTACTGAGGGGAAGCAGGTTAGACCAGGAGTTATGACATCCTCCTTGAAGTTACACCTGCATTTGTTCTCACTATCCAGGGATCTTAGATTAGCTGAGTGGGAAAAGGAAACAAGACTCCAGTGTTCTCTCTGAACATCTTTGAATTTGGAAAATTCTGGGTATTTTTTAAAGCTTATCCTATATTTTACCTTTTCTAAACTGACTGATGGGAAGTTTCCTAAGCCCTGCTGGTAGTCACCATTCTCTGGAGAAAGGTATTTGGTCTCTGTGCCACTAGGAATTTGTCTAAACCAAGGGAAAACAGCATCCCAGAACACACACACAGATTACACACCCTGGCTCTCACCCTTGGCTGAAGAACAAAGATCCCGTGCGTTCAAGGTAACGCATCCTGCATCCTGTCAGCACCAGTGATTATTTCCACCCAAATTAATATGTTTGAGAGCACATTCACATGAATGCAGCCTCTTCTGTAGTCCACAGGAAATCTGGTTTAGTCCATGGAAGATGTGTCTTCAGGGGAGAACCTCTGCATTAAAATAAGTGGACATCCCATAGCATGGAAAAAGCCAGGCCGTCTTCTCCTTCCCCAGCTCTCTGAAGTGCTGAGGAGTTCCCTGGGGACTGCATCATTGCTATTCTCAAGCCCACGTGCCAAAGCTCCCTCTACAACTGCTGGAAAGGCCAAGGACACAGCAGAGAGCACAAAGCTCACCCCAGCCTGGACCAGGCAGCCAACAATGACCAGCCTGGGCCAGGCAGCCATCCACAACCAGCCTGGCAGGGCTCCTCTGCGCTCAGCACTCGCTCCTCAGGGCACTACCATGGGTTAACACCCTGCCTTCATCCCTTCTTCCCCACAAAGAGTGGGTCAGGGACATGTCTTCAGCCCCTCCCGCTCCGTGGCTGGCGGCACACATCATCACTTCTGCGGTGGGAGCGGGTTCCTGGCGCCCTGGGAGCGTGGCACTCTCCCACCCGAGGCTGCAGTATGGCTTCAGAGTGATGTGTGGACTGGGTGAATCACAGGGAAAACCGGACCACTTCATGGAAGAAAAGCACATTTTGCCCGCCCACCCCCACCCCCCCTCAAGTCCGAAAGCTACGAGTAAAACCGATCACAGGGATGGCACAGAGGAACATGCACTCAAACGGGGCCGAGGGGAACACGTGTCCTCTTGTGGAGAGGCAGACCCAGCCTCACTCCCTTGTCAGGCCTCACACCATCAAGTTTACCCCTCCCAGCTGGTTTGGGTTCAGTCCCTGCTCCCTTCCTGACCCACGCGGGGTCCGTGTCCACACTAGCAGGTGGTGGCCAGTGACTGGTGGATGGGGGGCTGGAAGCAGCGCACGTGCTCCACCGTGGAACTGTCTGTTTCCACCGACTTCATGTACTTGTTCAGGATGGCAAAAATCTCGTTGTTCAGGATCTGGTACTTCCTGATCCTGTCGGCCATCTTCTTCAAGGGCTGGAGGGATGGTGAGAGAGAGAAACAGAAACACGAAGGGTCTTACGTCATCTGAGCAGCTAGGAAGTAGCAGAACCTGTGCCCTGCTGCTGGAAAGCTCTGCTAAGGCAAAGCAGCTCTAACACATGTTCCTGTTCCACTCAGTACCTCACAGGGACTGGAGACTCACTTCATTATTAGGTTTGATGACTCAAGACAGAGCATTAACAAGATCAGTGAGTGGTCCCTGAGTTAACAGTTCCAAACTCTAGACTCCCAGCCGCTTATTGATAAAGCCACTGAGATGACAGGATGGTTGCTGGAAATACCAGCTCCTCAGGTCCAGCTTCCCAACCCCAGGAAGAAGGGAAAAGCTTTGGGAGAAAAAAAGATTTGATTTTCAAGCCAATTAAACCTTGGTCTCTGCTGTGACTGCAGATGGAAACCTTACAGCAAGGGCATCCAGTAAGATTAAGATAACACCAGGCTTTGTTGTAATTGATGAGTTTGGACAAAGCAGGACAGAAAACAGAAAGAAGTGTGCTGGTTTGAGTCCTTTGGGACCCCACCCTTCAACTTACCACGTTTTTTATGATTTCATCCTTCCCATCCTGCCTCTGCACCTTCAGCAGGTGGTAGCAGAAGTCGAAGAGGTCAAAGCGCCGCTGCTGTCCAAGGAGAACAATGATAGAGCAACCTGCCCAGTTCAGGCCATCTCCAAAGCACTGCCTGGAGGGAGGAACAGGGTGATGGGTGGGGAGACACGACAGGATAGTTAGGCAAGAGAAGTACCATGACATCAGGAACTTTCTTTGGTGAATTCCTAGGCAAATCAAGTTCAGTCCTGCTCCTAGAAAGTAGGTGTACACCTAGAGAAAATGAACTCGGAAGGAGATATGCAGAATTATTACACCCAGGCCAGGCTGTGCAGGGTGAAATCACAGGCTAAGATGAGCGAGGACCTAGTGCTGGGTGGTTGGCCCATCTACCCATCTCCTGCCTCCTCGGGCACGTCCCTTCACCTGGCTTTTTTCTCCAGCTGCTCCGATACAAAGCTGAGCATCATTTTTGTGTCCGTGCACAACAAAGTCCTGTCACCGATGCCCCACATTCCCCCTCTACCTCCACAGTGGCTCCCACTGCAGCTGAGGGCACCTCGGGGTGGGGCTGGCCACCCACGAGCTGCAGCGACAGGAGCTGGCTGGGGACACTCACTCTGCGGTGAACTCGTTGGTGCCCACAGGGATGCAGTACACGAACTGCATGGCGCTCCAGAGCCGGTGGAACTCCACGCACTCGTCCACGTGCATGACCCCGTTGGTGGGGGGCGGCCCGCGCCAGATGGGGTCCTGCAGGTAGCTCCGGATCCGCGTCAGGATCACCTCGAACATGGAGAGCCCGCAGCACAGCCGCTCCTTGGTCAGCAGGTCCCCCTCCCGGGCGATGGCTATTTGCTGGGGAGAGGGACAACCAGAGGGACACGAGTGAGGATGTGACCCGCGCCCACCGGATTCGAACGCTGCCTGGTCTCTCTCCGGCTCTTTCACCTCCAACCTTACCTCTGATGGCTGCTCCCGCGGCACTTCCCACCAGAGAATACTCATCCCTCAAACAGGAGACCCAACATTGTGCTCCGCTGTTATTTCACCGACCTCAGTATCTTTTGGAGTGGCTATGTACGTCAGAACACCAGAGCTGAAGGCAAAGCTCTGACCAGAAACACTGATCCTTAATTCTGCTAGCATGCTGCTCTGCTCTGTTAGTGCTACTCAGCATTTCCTTTCATGATTTTCATTTCATGTGTTTTGTCTCATGATTACGAAGATAAAACCAGAGAGAACAAGGACATTTTGCTTCCCACAACATTACCATCATCTCTCCAATATGTAGATAGCCTATGGCTTTCTTGATTTCTTTTGTAGTTAGGGTTAAAAAGCTCTGAGGAAGATGAGAAGCCATTGCACACTTGATACTGGAAAACCTGTGGTTTATAGGAAAGGCAAATAATTTTTTCCCAGATATGGAAGCTTTACAGGTGTGGATAATTTCTGTGACGTCCCTGCTCACATTTAGATATACAAATCTGGAATAGCTCCACTGGATGAAGTAATTTTGGCTTTGACAGTAGAGGAAAATTAAAAGATAATGAACTTCATTTCAGCCCCATTGCTCTAACAGAGGACAAAAAAGAGGGGGATTTAAAACAAGCAAGCAGGGCCTTCCCCCAAGCTTGCTGAATGGTGCAAGTGTGGGGGTCTCTCACTGCCCTGGTATCCTGTCAGCTGCCCCATTTCCTGCTGTTCCAGTGGCAGGACTGACTTCTCCTTGCAGTGCTGCCAAAAATAGCTTGGGAAATGGGAGCTGAGAGCTGTCAGAGTCATGCCCATGGCGGTGGGAGGCTCTGGCTCTCTTGTGCCCACCTCAGAGCCCCTCACCTCTGGCAGAGGAGTGGCTGCACAGGCAGAGCCTTTCCCCCTCTCACCACTCTGGAACAGGCACAGAGAACAGGTGTGACATTGACTGAGACCCTGCCTGTCCCAGAGGGCTTCCTGCAGCTTTAAGGACTTTCTAAGCATTTCCTCCATTTCCAGCTGCCCCTGCAATGCCTACAAAAATGTTACCCCAATCAGTCCTGATGGGGACTCAGAGCAGCTGGGACAAAGGGCAGGCACATGTCCTGGCCAGACATTAAGAGCATGAATTATGCTCAGTTTAGCTGGGTCATTCATTTTACTCTGAAAAATGCATGAATGTGCCTGCACATCCCCTTTCCTCATTATCAATTTTTGCTGGCAGTAACCTCCAGCATTTTTAGTTTGGTAGCTCTTGAAATAAGAAGCATTTCAATTCCTGCTTGTGTCACAATTTCAAGGATGTTCTGGGGACCTCAGCTCAATTAGTGTTCAACTAATAGCAATTATCAAGGGAAAGCTGTAATTATGTGCAGAGGCCACACTGGGTCTGCGATCCCTGGATCTGCTAAAAGCAGGAATGATATCACTGGTTCCAGGGCACACGCCTGCATGTGTTTGCTTGGCAAGTAAAGCTTTATTTTATTCAGCTTTTTAGCTAAAGGCTGTACACTGTCCCTCTCCTCACCTGCTCCAAGCTCTTCACACACTGGTCTATCATGGCAAAACGAGGGCACAGCAGAAACAGAGCCATTCCTAATATAAATTGATAGCATTACTCTTCACTAAAATATGGTGATAAAAGGGATACTTTTGAGAACAAATTTCTCCTGTGATCTCAGTACATGATTTCTGAAAAAATCTTAATTTAGAAAGGGATGCATCTGGCTTTCAGGGTAGGTAGGCTTTCAGGCCACTCAGTTATGCACACTGACAGAGAGAATTTGGTTCCAAAATTCATCACAGTAAGACCAGTCTTTGATAAAGGACAATTTCCTAGGGTTGATATCTTAACATGGGCAAAGCAGCTGGAGAGCTGCCTCACAGTCTGGGGTCCCACTGATTTCTAAGGTCAGGAGAGGAAGGATGCTCTTGAGGTAAATTTCTCAAGGGACGCCACTGTGCTGGCTCAATTATTCCTTCTTTCCTTCCTTCAGAAGCAAAGGCTCTGATTATTTCCAGTGAAAAAACCAGACTGACCAAGCACTTTTGAAAACCCCTTACTAGATACCTTCATGGTCAGCATTAAATGGGAGAGGATTCCTTTAATGAACCACTTTGACCCCCCTGGTTCTTTACGAACGATCCATCAAACAGCTGCTTCTGGATTTCCAATGCAAAGTAATTATTCACAGCAACCATTGGCAGTTTTCCTGCCATTGCCCAAATCCAGTTTTGATTTTTCAGTTTTTGAACCCCTTTTACTGCCTGTTTACTGGTGAACTTGCCAGAACCCTACCCAAAACCTGCAAAAACCAATAGATCCCCACTAACTCTGGCTCAGCCCCTTCACAGCATGGAATTTTGTAACATGCATGGGGGCCACCTTTTGGGAGAGGCATCAAGCAGGCAACTTCTGCTTAGATTCTGGACAATTGCTACAAGGCATTTATGCATTCTGCAGGAAAAAAAATCCTGTATGGCCTGTGTCCAAAACTGCATTTCCAAAAGGCATGTCCAAAACTGCATAAAAAGAGCAAGCTTAGAAGCTATGGAGGCACCTATAGAAAGCAATTCTTGTGTTCCTTTACATTTGAGCTCAAAACCAAAAAAATCTGGTACCCAACTGTACCTGTGTGATGAATATGGGAACAGTTTACAGAAAAAGAACTTTTTAGTGGGACATGAAATACCTTTTCTTTTCATCACCATTATAACTACAGCAGAAATAAGCAACGAGTGGACTCTAATAGCAGAATTCAATGATGATTTTGCATGGAAAGAAGGAGAGATAGAAAGACCAACACAAAGACACAAAAACACAGAGGTGAATTCTTTTTCTCGAGTGTCTCCTTTAAAAGGAAGTATCTACAGAGTAAGACAAAGCCCTTGGTTATCCAGCCAATTTCTCTGTTTCAGATGATTTCCAATGATGCAAAGTTTAAAATGCCCTTGATACATGAGAAAAAAAGACAAGAAAAAATATCAACCACTTTCTGCCTGCCACAGATCTGTCACCTCCTACACCAGCTGAGTGTTCCATTCCCTCATCCGTACATTAAAGGAGAAGGGTGTTGATTCATTTGATACTTTCAAAGATTTTTATCCCATCAACCCCAGTAAATGGGCACTTGAAGTTTGATTATTACTACCAATGGAGCTCAGATTTTGCCCATTACACTGATCAGTCTATGGAGATATTTTTAACAGTACTGAGTTTCTGCACAAGAGATCTTTCCCAAGCTGAGACCCACGTCAAGAAGACACTTAAATGGAGCCGTAATTTTAAGCATGTGCTGAAGCTCTAAGCATGTGCTAGGAGGGAAACCAATCTCAGATGTATTCCTTGACAGGGATGAAGCTTAAATGGACCACACTGCAGTCCTAAAATGAGATCCCTAAAAGTGATGGCAATTGATTGTTAGGTCAGCCCTGCAAAGTTTCCCCTCAAACCACTCCAGCAATTCTCCAGCTTCCTAAAGTGGAGAAGAAGAGGTTTTTTTGAGTTGTTCTGATTCAGAACTGGCTTCTAGCACACTTGCCTTACAGCTCCCTGCCCGCTCTCCTGACTGGAGGCAGCAACACATCTCTGGACCCACTCACAAATTTCCCTTCAGAGTGTTTGCTCGGGCAAGGATTCGGATTTGCTCGTCCAATTGATGTTTTGGGGGAAAAATCAATCAACCAATCAAAGGAAAAAAAAATACAAAAAATCACTTTTCCCAAGGCCAAACAGGCTACGTGGGGACTGCTACGAGTTTCCAACAGCCATCCCTTTCAATGCAATCCTTACCTGCGGAGTGCCCAGCCTCTCTATTAGGGGAACCAGGTGAAGTGGGGCATACTTGGCTTCGAGACGCTTCATGCGCACCTCCAAGCGTTCTCCTTCTGTCAAGCGAGCAGCAAACAGTGAAATGAGAGGAGGAAGTGGAGACCCGCAACTTTCCGCCGAGTTTGCTCAGAGCTGCCCCCCAGCAACCATCCGAGGAGACTGTGGGATCAGGGAGCCAAACCGACAGCAATGAGGGGCCAGTGATGCAGAAAAGGGAGGGATGGGCGAGTGCAGTCTCAGCAGCAGCTTTATCACACGTGTCCAAAAGCATGTCCCTGTTACCGAGCACTCCTGTCGAGATGGACATTTCATGCTGTCATTCTCCAAAGAGGCTGTGAAATGGTTTCCAAACCTTAAGGGAACCCCCAAACTGACTGAGGTTTCAGGCTGTAACTAGGCTAGAGGAAAGGCACCCTTGGCTTTTGTTTGCACCTGACGTTTGGCTGTATCCACTTATCTATCTGGAGGGGGAAGCAGGGTCAGAGCTAATCCTCAGCAGAGATGGGAGAGAAAACAGCCTCTGGGCAGAGACCTCTGAGTCTGCCCGCTGCTTCCCTCTCAGCTTCTTACCTTTGATGTAGACCCTGGGCAAAATATTTTGGAAGGGAGCAGCATGCAGCAAATCACAAACTTCTTCCTGGGACTGAGGCAGGAAGAAAGAAAGATAAAGTAAGTTAAAAAATACCTATGGGGGAGAGTGAATGGCTCAGAGGCCTGGGAAACACTACAACAGTTCATGCCTACAGCACCTATTCAGATCCAACCCAGCTCAGCAATAATTCCAGTGGTTTGAACCTAAATGATCTGAAACTGGAAGAAATACTTCAGCTTCAGTCAGGAAGTTTCCCTAACTCAAATAAGTTACTTCCTGCCCGTACGAGGCCAGACCTTTATACTGATTTTCTGTCCTACTTACTAGCCCTGAAAATAAGAGGGGATAAAGAATATGGAAGTTTCCATTTCATCTTACCCTGAAGGAATTCCTGCAGCCTGTTCTTTAAGAGAGTGCCCAGGTGGAAATTACCCTTTGGCTTAGTTATTTTAGGAAGCGTACATGAAAAATACACTGACATGTGGCTCTTCTGCAAATAGGTACATCAGAACTGGTCTGAAATGATTTGGTTGTTGGTGTGGTGTTCTCAGCCAGGGCTATCAGAATCCCAGTGCTGCAGGCACCAGGAAGAATAAAACAGAAGTCCAGAGAGGAATAACACCATGAGATGCCACCTGGGGGGATGCATGCCAATGCACTAGAGAAAAAAATAATCCCAAACACAGATGCACAAGGAGGAGAGACCTAGATATAGGCAGGTGGAGACTGAGGAGCGATGGCCGACAGTACATTGTACACGAGTCTGCAATGGGAAACGGCAGCGAGGAAACTAAAGCTGTTCAACACAGAGGCATCGTGTCACGACAAGGCATCAGCCTGCTCCTGCAAAAGCCTTCTCCTAGGACATGCTTTCAGTTCTGAGCTCACTGGAGGGATGTAGACACACTCGGAAGCAGATCATGACAGCGCAGCAGAAGGTACCCGGGGGCCGGATGGAATGACTCGGCTGGGCCTGTTTGGGATGCAGGGGTGGACACCCCCCTTCCAGCCAGCAGGACAGTGGAGCATGGAGCTGCAGGAGGCTGCACTGGCGCATGGATGCTGGGATGAGAGCAAGTTTGTGGGAGTGCAGTTTGTGACACAGTGCTGGAGGGACAGGAACAGTCTGGGGCCCCTCCATGGGCACAGAGGTGCTGATGCTAACAGAGTGGGCCTGTCACCTTGGTCTTTTTGCTTGCAAAAAAGTGTTCATTCCTAGGTGAATGTTCTTTCATTGCTGTTTCCCTCTAATAAGGTGAGTATTTTCAGCCATTTTCAGCCTGCATTCACCTAATATCTGTCCCAAAATTAGTCATCTTATTAACAGACCTCTTCCCCAAGGCCCATTAACTGAGAGCACAAATTCTGCTTAGAAATTTCACCCCAAGCAACCCCTCGTTCCTCAAACTTAAACAATACAAAGGGGGTAAAGTGCAGCAGACTGGACATCTGCATCAGAGCCATTTTTGCCAGCAAATGCCACCAGCCTTAGATCACTCAGACAGCTCTGAAGGTAATTGCAGTACAAAAGCAATTCCTCCTGCTGCACAAGAGCTCCATTAGAGGGAAAATCTTGTTCTGTGATAGCTCCGTGCATCTGACATCCTCCAGCAAGTGGGAACCAGTGCCCACTGCATGCAAAATGGCTTTGTATTCTGAGTCTACTGCTGTGGGGAAAAACAGGGGATCAGAGAGGGAGAGACTTTGTCTGGCACAGAAACTAGGCAGATGTGGACTTCGGCAGCCTTCCTTAACGGATCCCCAAGTTCCCACCATCTTTATTTTCTGCTATTCTAAAATGCCAGTACACTGCTGATGTACAGTTCCTGGGACTGAAGGAACATTTTTGCGTTGAAATGATGGATTTCCAAAGAAATCACCACATCCCTTGAGCGTCCCTTTAAAGATGTGACAGGAAAGGCACACACAGTACATCCAGCAGAACACCCAACACTGAGAACAGCAGAAAGCAGTGATAAAGCCACAAAAAGAAACAGAAACTGCCAGAACAAAGCTGGCAACTCTGGTCATTCTATAAATTTCTATAAAAGCCAAGCTGCTGGGTGATACACATCTCTTGTTTTCTTCATCTTATGCAACCTCTGCTCAATGAATGTGTTTGATACACTATAGCAAGCATTAAAAGTCTCTAGATCTGGAATTAAAATGCAAAGGCAACGGCAGAAATATCCATTTTGAGGACATGCAGAGACTTTTCGTTTTCTCTGTGCTCAGTGGCCAGATAAAACTTGGAATCTTTGAACTTTCTTATGGCTTTGCTCTGAACAAAACTTCTGGTTTTGCTTGGAAATCCTGTCTTATGCTAGAGAAGTAATTTTGAAATATTTCTCGAAAAACTGAAACAACTCTGCCCAAACCATTATGACACAGTATGCACATTTAATGTACAATTGTGTTGTTGAGCACTCCTCAGTTGGCTCTGGGGCAAATGATGAGATAAACTCATTGCTTGGTAAACTTGTAATGTGAAAAACTGGAAGCTAAGAAGACGAGTGGCACTCAGCCACAGCCTTTGCCCCACATCAGAAAGGGCATCACATGAGCTGAGAGGCTGAGAGACTTGTGCATGTGTAAAACTCCTGTGTAGGGGGCAAAACCAAGTTGTTACTCCAGCCAAATTTTCAGTGAAGATGTCCTAGGACATATATCATCAGCAGATATCCTTCCTGTTGGATTGCTTTATCCATTTCACCATTACAATCAATCAGGTTGTTTCCATTGCACTGGCACCCCAAAAGAGCAGAGGGATCCAACCTACTTCTCACTGTACAAATATGTATATAAAAAAGTATTGATCCCTGCCCCAGAGAGCTTACAATCTAGAAATTAACTCCAGTTGGTTTTATTTCTAAGCAGGACGAACAAGGGGCAGCTTTGGGTCCAAGAATGAAATCTGGATCTTCCAGTATTCAGCCATCCCAGAGGCCTGACCAAGTGCCAACGCACACCATCCCCATGGACATGCCCAGAAACTCCAATTACACAGCCCAAGAGAACATGACAAGCTGGAAAGTAACATTTCCCAAACTCTTCTGCTGGAGAACCCACTTCCACTTCTACTCTTGAGCTGGAAATCTCAGGTACGATGTTGGTGTTTTGGGGGTTTTGCCTTACCAAAGCCTGCTCGATAAGGAGGCAGAAGAGAATGGCATTGCCCACTTCTCTGAGGCTCTGGAACACGTCAGTCTTCAGCTCTGCGTACTCAATGATGTCCTTCAGCTGATGGTGGAAAAACTCCAGGATTCCTTAAAAGAGAAGGAAGGACAGTCAGAAAAGAGACTGGAATCTCTTCCAGCTAGCTTGGATAAAAAGATGATCAATGTCTGGTATTTCCTTAATCACAAACTGCAACTGCTAAATGGATACACAGAGACGGACATTGGGAAAAACTAACATGCAGTGTCTTATCCTGCTTTTGGGAAATAGGGAATAAGTCATATAAATTCCCTGCATTTCCTCATCAGAGGAGGAAAGAGGCTCAAAACTGTGGTGGATGACTTGGTGCTGGCTCATGGACAGCAGCCAGACTTTCTCACTGCAGCCATGCTGCAAAAAATCTCTTTGCCAGCTAAGAAAAGCATTTATAAAATACCAGTGAACTCATGAATGCTTATAGAATCCTGAAAACATACAAGAGGCCATTCCTTTATCAGCAGTCTATGTATTCAAAAGGAAACTTCCAACAGGAGATTTCCTGGAGTGGTTTCCTATACATGTTCCAGTGTCAATAGCAAAGCAGATGAAGTGTTCCAGCAAATCTGGCTGCAAGTGGCAGTGGCAGGACAGGTGCCCAACCTGGATTAACCCTGAGTAAATGCTGCACCAACATGTGGCTGAGCTCCTGCTCAAGGACCCATCTGCAGCACCCACCTGGAGAGCCGTATTCATGTCTTGGCAAGCGGCAGATCTTGGGCATTACTTCAATCAGAGTCTTCACATACTGCAGGATGGTGCCTTGGAGCTGTTGGAGACAAAGGGAGGTTAAAGTGGACTGCCAGGTCTCCTGGCACTGGTTTTGAAAGAGGCTGGCTGTGGATGGGTCCACATCTGACAGCACAGGATGAAACTTCAGCTGGAGTCCGGGAAGAACTTGCTTAATTTGGATTTCACTCAAATATTAAATTCAGCCCAAGTGTATGGAGTTGGAGTGCTTTTACAGCTTCCTCCCAAAGAATAAATCACAGCTGCATGGATTTTCAACTTCAAAATACAGCTTGCTGTGTTTGCATCGTTTGCAGCTGAAATCCAAAACAAGGCTCAGTCTTAGCTGCAGCTGGACTTGTGCATCTAACCCAAAAAGCATTTCAGCAGAGCTGCCAAAGGAGTCACTCCCCAGCACAGGAAATGCTCCTTCCACCTGAGGAATGATCACTGGATACTCAAGAGTTTAATAAAGAATTTACATTCATGTAGAAGTTGTTTCTGCAGATCTGATGATTTGGACATACATGGATTAGAGCAGAGCACATTGCTTACTTTAAAGCCCCTGCTGTCATTTGGAGTTACGCACCTGCACCCTGTGGATACATTATGAGATAATGCACTAAATTCTATTTAGCCAACTGTAAAATCTTTGTTTTTGTACTGAACACTGTCTGATCCTGCTGGAAACACTCCATCATCCCACAGGAATCAGTGGGATTCCTCCTCAGTGAAAATCAGCCCATGGCTCCAAGTGTTCCAGCGTGGATCACGGCACACGGAGGTGCCCTGATGAGAACACCCTGATCCCAAAGCCCACACTGACTGCCCTGCCTGCACCTCCCCAGGCTCTGGGGTTTCTCCATCACCAGGGTCAGGCTCAGAATTACCAGGCTCTTGACGATCTTCAGCAGCTCTTCCATGACCACCGCGATGCCTTGGTAGCCCAGGAGACGACAGATGGTCTTGAAATGAGGTGGCCCCACAAAATTGCGGTAGGAGCTGTAGATGTGGCTGTAGGCGATGTTGAGGGGCTGGGAAAGTGGAACAGTGACAGTCAGACAGGGCCATTGACCAGACCTGCAATTCTCTTACCACAGGATTATGTTCCATCATTTCAAATAACTTTTGAGGGGGAGAAATAATCATACCAATGGCAATTCCCACTTCTGCTTCTTGTAGGAGAGGAGATTGCTTTTCTCCCTGTGTAGTCAGATATATTCTAACTCTCAACACTGACATGTCACAAGGTTTTATTATCCTCCTATGTAGCAACTCCACTTTCATTTCCAAACTAATTTAATCTCCCATACACTCCCAATCAAGTATTTCAGTTCAGTAGCCCTTTGCCTCTTCAAAGCCAAATTGTTCTCTACTAAAATGAAAAGATTTAAATACATTTAAGAAGACAGATTTTTTTTTTCCCCTATGGGCATTTGCTTTAAATGAGGCTTATTAAGAAAAGCAGGAACTGCAGCAACTGAGTTTAAGGGCAGATGGAAAAGACACCATAAAGATACTTTCTGCATCCTGCAGAGCTTTACATCAACCTCTACTTAAATGACATCCCATGGGTCTGTGACGAAGGGTAAGAATCTGACACTGGTCTATGGAGAACACTGCCCAGGGCATTGCCCCCAAAAACTCTCAGCAGCAGAGAACAGAAAGTGATTTCCAGGAATGTACCCTATCAGTGTCATCCTGGAAACATGGAAATTGCTGCAACATTTCATCGCTGGGATGTTTACAGGATCCATTTGGTTTGAGGCAAAGAGAAGTAGGGGGAATTAATTCACTTGTGTGTTCTGCAGAGAAAAAGTACTGAGAATCAGATTTATCTGAGCCACATGCTCAGAGAGGACTCTGCAATGAAGTGTTGGCACCACAACTCAGCCCAGCACTGAGGGGCTGCACTCTTGCCCCATGACATCTCCAGCTGCAGCCTCAGAGAGCAGCAAAAAAGCCATCCTGGAAAAGATCCTGGCACGCAGTGACCCTGCCAGCAAAACCCTGGGCTCATGTTACCAAAAGGAAAACAAAGATAAGGAAACAAATTAGACTGAATTCCAAATGCCTCCCTGTGGATACTGCCTCCTACACTCTAGAGGGATCTCCTTTCCTGCCAATAGTGGAGCCAAGGGAGTGGTGGGATGAAGACACTGAGGAGGTTTGGGTGGAAGGGGGCAAGGGCTGGAGTAGCAGAACAGGGCAAAATGTAATCTTTGCTCCACCACTCCTGCAATACCCTCAGCTGGAGGCTCCAGTCATCCTCCACTCCTGACTCACTCCACAAGATTTACTTTTAACACTTCATCTGAGCTACTAATGGGTTGCGAAGTCATTTGCTAAAAATTGGAAAAGTATTTTCTCTTGCTCTCAGCTATAGAATTTCACCAACGTACTGACCACGCTTTCACAGACTTGTCAGTTACTTTAATCAATTAATTGTCCCTCATTTTGTCACAGCCCCATGGATGTGGTCCAGAAGGTTGTTACCTGTTGTAATTCCTAAGTGCTCTTGGAACCAGCAGAAATAAGGCACAGCTAGAAAGCCCCTATTTTCTGTGAAATGTAATTTCACCTCCTGTTCCTGGTAGGTGAAAATAGCCCTGTAATACTATTAAGTACAGAAAGACTGCCTTGGAGGCTCATTCACAATGAGCAAGATTTTTCTCTCCTATCAATACTTAAAAAAAAAAAAAAAAGGGCCCTGAGTATGTGTCAGAGTTAAGAATTACTTAGGCAGACAGAAGCCTACTTTCAAAGCTCCTTGGATACCAATTCTCAAGAGAATTGAGCACCCTACTTAGGCTTCTGTCTGCATCTTCACATAACCAAACCTTTAAAAATCTGGTAGAGACAGACCCAAAGCCACTGGTTATGCACCCTGATACATTTGAAAAACTGCAATGTGTTTCTTGGAAAAGTGTGTCAGTTTAAACACTAGGTAATGCCCAGCCTGGAAGATTTGCTAAATGGCCAACAGGACCATCCCAGAGGGAAGCCAGTGCTCCAGGGCCCCAGCCCAGACATACTCCCACAGCTTTTGTTACTTTAACTTTTGCAAGGCAATGTCCCAGCCCCAGGTGTCCCCAGATAGCAAGTGCTGTAGGGGTGTTCCAAGTGCCCCAGAGATGGCTCCTTGCACCTTCCTTCCACACCTCCCTGTGTGCTCCTTAACCCTGTTATTTCCCCAGGCTGGGACTCATCCTGGCATGGGGGAATAAAAAAATCCTTATTTCAGTGGGCTTGTGAACCCACATTAATTTCTGGAGGCCTCTTTGCTATTTCAGGTCCAGGGGACTTCTGTCTCTGCACATGCCTTGGTCCCCTGAGATGGGCTACCACCCCTGGTACCAGCTGTGGTGTGACTGGTCAGGTTTTCCCATTAACAGGGCTGGTATTTGGCTGTTCAGGCAGCCAGCAGCTGGTGCTGCTGCACAGCCCCCAGCTCGCAGCACTCCCTCACTCCTCAGCGGGATAACGGGGCTGGAGAGCAGCTCCCAACCAGCTTCCCCTTCCAGTGGGGGTCTCAGCAATTAGCCTGATTGAGAGAAGACACATTTTAGGATGTGCATTGGCTGCAGATGAGCAGGATGATTCACCCCTCCCTGTCTGCAGGATGAGGTAGGTTCATGGAACTCTCTGCAGAGCCACACAGCGCACGAACAGCAGGCTTGCGTCTAATGATAATGCTCTGCCAGCAATTAAAAATATAACTCCATTTAAGGGTGAGATACACAGCTTGGGGTAAAGGCTGTAGGATGTAAAAAATGACACCAGTGGGTATTTTAAGACAAAGCAGCTGAAGGCACAAGCTGGCTGCACAGCACAGCACGGCACGGCACAGCTCACTCCCCCGTGCTGGGTGGCCGCTTCTGACCCCTCAGGGAACCAAAGCAAAAGCCTGACCCTGATGCTTTCTAGAAGCAACAGCTGCTGGAGACACTAGGGAGCTTTGCCTCCCCTTTGGTTTGGGGCCAAATGGGCAGGTTTTGGGGACGGGAGGCTGGGATTTGCAGCATGGGGCAGAGCTCTCAGTGTCCTAGAGAGCCCATCCTGCACCCAGGTCTCAGGGACTGCCATCTGTACCTGTGAGCATGTGGGGAAGGTCCCAGCATTGCTTTAGGAGCTCAGAAGGTTACCACAGATGCTCTGGAGAAGATTTAGCAACAAATGAAGCAAATCGAAGCCCAGTTCTATTTCCAGGTCTTTGACCTTGTTGTTGGCCATCACTCAGACCTGTCTCAGCTCACCTGAGGAAAGGCAGGGGGAGTTTTATCTGATAAAACTGAACAGAGAGAGGTAACAATAGCACTGACTGTAACAGAATTCCCTTGATAAAATGAAGAGCTAATGAAAGAGGAGTATACTCAGGGACAAAAAAAGGACTTGCACACAGCTCAAGAGAAGTCAGGGCTCCCAGCCAACCTAATTTCAGTGCAATAGCTGAGACTGTCTTAGAAAGTGGAATGAGTAACTCCAGACTCAGAAGCAACATTTCTGGGCAAGTTCCTCTCGAGCACATTTTAGCTTTAGAGAGCAGCAAGTCACTTGTTCAGAGCCTCTCCTTACCAGGCCCATCTGTCCCCTCCTGGCCACAGGCTCGAGCTGCTCCCCTGAACACCACAGGCACTGGCTTTGCCTCTCCCTCCTGCCCTCACCAGACTGCAAGGGGACATCCCCAAGGTGTCTGTAAATCAGGGGCATTCAAAGAAGAGCTGGACTTAATCCCTCCCTCACAGGAGGTCGAGGTCGTTGAAAACCCAATTCCTACTGCCATCACGTGGTTTAGAAAATATTAAAAGGCTACTGGAAATTGCTGCACCATCAGGTATCAAAATGTACTGCTTATGGCTTTAGCTTAAATCAGTAGTTTAAGTGTTCATGAAACCACAGAATTAAGGACAAAGTCCCGGAGTCAATGGGTACCACAGGCCAGGATCCTAGATTTCACACCATGTGCCAGCATGTCTGTAACCCCAGACCCTGCTGGGGCTCAGCTCTGGTCTTGCTGGTTGACTGTGGATACGGGAAAAAAAATAAAACCCAAATAAGGCAGCAAAATAACCTACCTGGCTTGTTTTTCCTGCCTCGGAGACACATACTTCTCCCAGGCAGGAGGTTTTAGGGATAACATTCCCAAATCACTCGAAGATGCCTGCCCATCCTTTCCTATTGGTTGCCATGGTGAGAGATGACGGAGCCCGAGCTGGGTATAAACGAGGGAGCACGAGGGGAAGGCACTGAGCAGAGGCAGGAGGGAGGGGAGTGCTGGCAAGGCACTGCCTGGGGCCACTCTGTCACCAGAGCCACCGCGACGGGGCCACCGCAGACCTGGCAGGAGGTAAGTGCTGCCTCTGGGAGGGCTCAGCCACGGGCACCAGCAGCCTCATGTAAGAGCAGATAAGCAGGCATTAAGGTGAGCTTATTCTTGAGTGAATTAAAGGAAAGTTAGTTACTGTTAGAGAGAGAGGAAAAAGGGAAAAATAGACCAGCTCAAGTGAACGGAGGTGCTGCTCTGAGCACTCGGCTGGCTGGGAGAGAGAACCCTGCAGCGAGTGAGGCTCACAGAGCACGCTGGGGATCTGAAGCAGTGATGTGCTTAAGTAATTTGTGGCTGTTGCTAAACAGCCACATAGCTCAGAAAGTATTAAAAAACGACTGAACACTGCACCATCAGGGATGATAATCTACTATTCACTAGCTCTCACTTAAATCAGTTTAAATGTTTAAATTTTTTAGTGGGGCAGTGTCTTCTTTCTGTCTTTGTTCTTATTATTCATATGTTTGTGTTTCCCAAAAGGCACTGATTTTATCTTTCACTAACCTATGATTTCACATTTAAGATCCTGATATTGTGGTGTGAGATGCTGCAGGAACAGAAAGAGTTTATACTCTGTTAAGCAAGGAAGGTACAGAAAATGCACCAACAACTTAAAACAGTGAATTAACCATTACGGAGCTTTCTAAATGGCATTTAGGTGTAAAATCAAAATATTTATTGATTGGCAGCTTCACAAGGCAAGCTGGACCTAGTTTAATGATCACTTTATGTTAATTACACTTGCAGTATCCTTTCTATTTTGTGGGAAACAAAAAGCAAAAAAAGCTTTTAATACAGACAACCAGTCAGAGAAATTTTTTAAAAAAATATAACTGGAGCAAAAAAGTATACCCTATGCTCCAACTGGATGTTTTTGTTATGAAGCAGAGTGATACAGGAGATCTGGGCAAAAGCAAGATTTGACTTTTGTAATTCTAGCATGTAACCTGAGTGAGCCAGGATAGTCTTAAGTCCAATCTAAGGGAGAGTAAAAGTCAGCGGAAAGACTTCACCAACGTCAGTGGCCTTCGAGCCTTGACACGAATCAGAAAACTGAGCCTCTCCCTGCATCTGGTTTCAGGAGCACGATGAACATCGAAGTGCACAACATCACTTACACCAGTGCCACCGTGTCCTGGGCCACGAGCAGCCCCTGCCCAGAGAACTACTACCACGTCATGTACCGCCCCAACTGGAACAGCGTCTTCGCCGGCTACCTCCGGCAGAACTTCCACCGCGAGGAGCGAGTCCCGCACCCCCTCAGCTCCCTGGTGCTGCACCGCCTCACACCCTCCACCATCTATGTCCTCTGCATCACCTGCAAGAACTCCTACCCCTCCAGCAACCACTGCACCACCTTCCACACGCTGGACAAAATCCCCCTGGTTTTCGGCGGCTCCAAGCACGAACCCGCCACGTCCGTGTGGATGGTGAGCAGCCTCCTGCTCCTCTGCTTCCTCGCCCTCCTGGCCTACGGCTGCCTGCAGTTCTGGTCTGCACGCTGCCACCGCGCTGCGAGGCTGAAGCATCCCCACACCAGCCCTGAAGAAGTGGTGGAAGGAAGCAGCTCACCAGAGGAGCCACTGAGGGATGGACTGAGAGAGGAGCTCCTGGAAGTGCCCATGACCACTGTGCTAATGAGGAGCTCCAGTTTCATGAAGGAGAGCCCGTATAACTCCCCTCACTGCTTTTTTTCCTATAAAAACGGTGATGATAAAAGGGCCATCTTGCCACAGCATGGCCTTCAATGAGAGCAAAAGAAAACAAAATCTTGCTTAGAGGTTTGGTTTGTTCCACTCTTTCCCAGCTCTTGCCAAGAGGACTGTCTGTGTGTCCATGGCAGCTGTCTGTCCTAGGGTAAAACATGAGGCATAGACATTGGTCACAGGGAGAAAGATTTTTGTCAAGGGACAAAAATATTCTCATTTGCTGAGGATTTTTCAAACAGAAACCAAGTCAGATCTCTGGGAACAGCCAGGCTTGGCAGACCTGTAGTGTCATTAGCTCATGTGCATCAGTGCTGTAGGTTCACTTCAAAGTCATCAATCAATGTGCACAAGAAATAAACTCCACTCAAGTAGTTTCAGGCTTGAGTGCCCCTCCACCAGCTTCACACCCCAAGCCCTTGTAAAGTCTGTATAAATAGTCATTGCAGCCTGAGAAAAGAGCTTTTTATCACTATTAAGCAGTGCACACATAAGAATTTTAGTAATTCCCATTTTGAACAAAAAAATGGGATTCCTGAAGCGGTACCTTCCTTGGGGAGCATCACTGCATCAGAGCAGCAACTTGCTCACTTTGCTGTGCCTTTAGATGGAGGCAACTCACTCTCAGTACCAACCCCAAGCACAGAGCAGTGCTGACATCCCTTAACATGGGCATTTTATGGAGAAAGGTGTGGAAAATTAACAGCATCACCACACAGAATCTGCTTCTTGCATGGCCTTTTGGTTGCACACAGCAATGTGACCCTGCACATTCGCACCCAGCACTCTGTTAATGAACCAGTCCTTGCACTTCTTTCTCTTCCTAAATAAACATTTCCAACACCCACCCCTGCTGGCTGTTGTGGCTCATTTACTGACCTTGGACCCGTAGAGGTAATAGGGCTGGACGTTGGCTGGCTTGTCCCGCTGGGGCTCCTGTGTGAACGGGATCGCTGTCCTCACAAACCTGCGGCGAGCATGGGACACGGGGGGAAGTGGTCAGAGCCTGGTTAACTGAGCACATACAGGGCACAGTCTGGGATGACCTGCAGTTGCAGGCAAGTTAGAATTCATCACCTGAGCTACATCAACTGGAATGCAAAATCCTGCCACTATCTGTTGGTGGTTTGAAACCCACGTAAAGCGAGGTTTCTTCCCATTTTTGACAGGCAAGAAAGAGATATCTGAGCAGCTACCAGAGCTCTGCTGCTGAGTAAACCAACCCTCAGCCACTTCAATCACTATCTAACCGCTGCTTGAATTTGTTACTAACAGTTTCAAGACCAAGGGGAGATGGTGGGTTTCAACTTCGTTTTAAGAGTAACTTGCATCCTGCAGGGAGTACGAACATTACCACAATGCATGTCAATTTTATGTGGCAGGTTTGACATCCTGAAAAGAAAAGCAGGGTCTCCAGGTGGCCTTGCTTTCCCTCCTCACCTGTTGGTGGATCCGTTGTAGCAGTAGTTGGGCAGGAAGTCGAAGTTGAGCTCCCAGAAGACGTGGAGGGTGATGCGCCCATAGGGCGCGGACACGTTGTGGTTGGCCTCGCGGAACATGGCATCGAAGCTGTCCAGAGTCATGTGCTTGCACAGCAGCCTGTGAGTCAGGCGATTGATTTCCAAAAGCCACTCCAGCTCCTGCAGCACATAAAGCAGCAGAAAATGCAATGTGTTACAGGAGAAACAGCTGATTTAATTGCCAGGGGAACAGATTTATATCCACACGCACGCAGAACTAAAGACATCAATTTAACTCAGTGGCCAAGGCCAATTGCACTTCCACTCAAGGGGGTCCTGGTCCAGTATTCTGTGAACCTGCAGGAAGCAAAATTAATTTGTTCCCCACCAAGCACTGGCTGGCTTTCACCTCAGAATCCTCCAAAGGTGGAAACTGGTAATTTTACACTACTTGACTCTGATGATCCTGTAACATATCAGATAGCAAATCCTGAACACACACAAACAGTGTCATAGCCACCTTCATCCAACAGGGAATTAAAGCCAAGATTTCCTTCTCCCAGTTTACAGGACTCTCTTATATGAGGTCTGCAAAATCTAACTGCTGACTGTCACCTTATGATTTACACAGATACTTAATGGTCTGATAATAATGCAATTAAAGCTGCATAAACAGAAACAGTAAAGACTCAGCAGCATAAAGGAAGATATATGACTGGCTGAAACCTACTGCAGGGGGGACTCAAAACAAAAGGCAGTTGACTGTGTATCCACAGCAGTGTATTACTCTCCCTGCTCATACTCAGAGTCAATAAAAGTTCTTACCACGATGGATGTCAGGTCCTCGCTCTCGAAGCGGCTGATGGCCTGGTCTAATGATTTGTACATGGCTGCAGAGATGCGCTGGGTAATGAGCCTGTTCAGGTCGATTGATCTGCCCAGCAACTGGCAAAAGAAGAGATGTGCACGTTACATGCTGATGGGGAAAAGGTATTTTATTTTTTAGTCAACAGACAAATTAAAACCAAACCTCCAAGTCTGCTTCGATGTGAAAGTGGTGGTGCAAATGCCTCGGTGGAGTTTAGATTACTTAAGAAGGAATGAGGCAAATGTGAAGCACAACTCACTTTTGTGTCAGAAACAAATTCAACCCTTCTCAATTCAGAGCCAATCTCAACTAGGTTGCTCACCACCACCAAGAGGGTAATAGAACAGGAGTGACGAGTACCTGGACGTGCCTCTGCTTGAGCAGCGTTTCGTAGCGGTTGGAGGGTGGGTATGGAATGATCACCCCATAATTCTTACATTCGGCCCGGAAACGTTTGTCCAGCAAAACACTGAAAAAGGGAAGCAGTGTCAGGAAAATAGAAACATACACTATCATCTTCTCCGTGCATCTTTCCAGAGCTGTTTTTGTCCTTCTTCTTATCTTGGCTCTGAATGCCAAGAAATATCTGCATGCTAAATCACAGAGCAGTGGTTATCTAGGGACTGCCATGCTTGTCTTTTATGGTTAAAACATTCAAAAAGATTAAAAAGAGTGCTGAAAGATATCAGTGCCAGGACTGGGTGGTTCCCCTGGTGTGCTCCCTCCCTGAAGATCTGCTGTGGGAACATTTGGTTGGTGATGGTGATTGTCCTCCTTCTCTAAGGCCAAATGCGACCTAGAGACAAAACCTGCAGTCACATGGAAGACTTGGTTCACCTTTGGGGCCACGAGAAGACTCTCACTAGAGTTCATCCATGTTCTTTAAATTGGTAAGGAGGAAATGCCATAAAGGCTCTATCTCCCCAAAGGGAGAACAAGTCCTGCTGCTTTACTAGGGTAAGGATAAGTGCATATTCCTGTTTTGTAGAGAAGAGAGGCTTCCAGTCCTTTGCCTGGTACACAAACAGAAGTCAAGCAAGGACATGTCTGTAATAAGCTCAGTTTGCTTTTCTGCTGCTCTCACAAACTGTACTCCGACAGCTACTCAGGATGCCAATTATTATATTTTCACTTTTAACTGCGTCTCCTTAATTAATTTTCCCTGTCTACACTGATCTGACGTGGACAGCCAGCTCTGGGGGACAAGGATGATCTATGTTTCATCTGCTTGCAGAGGCTGCTCCCTGAGGGAAGCCTTTTGGTTAACAGCAATTTGGATGCAGCGATATCATCAGTCACCATCAGCAGTCTCCTACCTGCCAGCCATTGCTTTATAATAGGCAAAGATCTGATCTGCCAGCTTGTACACAAATTGATCAAAGCACAAATTCACCTGGGGGAGAAAAAACAAGACTTGGTGAGGGTGCCACCAGCACAGAACAGCTCCTTCCTATGCATGTAAGATCAATACAACCCAGCACAGGTCTCTCATTTAATACAAACATGTACTAAACGTCACACTATCTAAAACCTGCACTGCAGTTCTCACAGTGCTAAAGATAAGCAGAAAATTGCAGTTACATTTCTCCCTTTATAGTTTCTGCATGTTCTTACAGGTCCTGGTCCCCCACCCTCAATCATCCTTCTGATGTCTCAAGCCCTCTGCTCATCAGACTCTTCCATGTCCCTGGTATTTGACAGCCTTTGGCTTCCATGGTTCCCTAAGGGTACAGCTAAGCTGAAGTCCTTAATCATGAAAGTCTGAAAGGCCTCTGGAAATGCTGATCTTTTTGAAAACTTCTCAGTCTGATGAGATATTTCTTTCAGGAGGTGCCTGTAATGAACTGCTGGGTCAAACAGGGCAGTGTGACACCAGTGAGCTTTTTCCATACAATAAAGATGAAGAGAACTTACTTCAGCTTCAATTTCATCGTACAAGAACTGCTTCTTGAACTTGGTCAAAGCATAGTATGCACTGTCATTGTAGAGGTCCAGGGGGTACAGCACATACCTGAGGGCAAGAACACAGACCACATCTAAAATTAACTATGGATCTTATTAGCATAAACTGCAGCCAGTGTATGTGCCCTGCTTGATGCAAAAAAATGGCTTTTCTCTGACTTCATGCCTATCACTGCCACTCCAGGCAGCCCCTCAAACAGTCCCTCTTTCTCCTTGGGTTCTGCAGGAAACAGCTACAACTGACCTGAAAGTGAGCTAATTATGAGTTGTTCAATCAACACTTGCTTCTTTTCTACCCTTAATAATTCTTTCACCCTGCCCTCCCTCTAGAGAGTGCTCTGACAATGACCATACAACTGAAAATCGAGTTTTCCTAACAAGGAAGATGTTATGAAGATGATTACACTTGCGTAACAGCCATTCCTCTCACCATTTATCAGACACATTAAAAAAAGTGTGTTGAGGTGGCTTAGCCTGGGCCCACCCCCTTTGGTGACACATCTGTCTCAGTGCCGCGTGCAGGTGACAGTGCCACCGTGTCCTGCCCACATCCCAACAGTTGCCAGCTGCTGTTTATGACACATAAATAAGTGCCAGTGCCAGGAAGTCGCCCCTGTGTCTGCTAGCGAGGTGTTCACACAGCACCATCCATGTGACAGCAAATCAAGGAACATCTATTTACCTCCCACATCAAAAAGACTGCTCAGCACCAGCCCACCCTTCTTCCTGAACAAAATCCCAAACCACAGCACGTGCACGGTCCCATCAGCTCTTACTCCATCATGGAGGGTTCTTTGGTTTCCAAAATATGGTCCGTGAGGATCCAGGGCATGGACATCTCGATGGGGAACTGGATGCGGCGGCCCATGGTCAGCTCCAAGAAGAATTCCCGGAACCAGAGCTGGGAAAGGTCACAGCACTGCTGCAGAGCTTCTGGAATGCACAGGAGATCCATGTCACCCCCAGGTTATCTCCCTGGGCATGGCAGTGAGGGCATGGCACAGGAGGCAGCTGCTGCAGCCTGGCTTTTGGGTATGGAACATTTTTCTAGGATGTCTCTGGTTTTAAAGCCAGACCACGTCCATGCTGCCTGAACACTTGCTAGTGCTAGAAGAAGGAAGGTATCGCCCCTTTGGCTCTAGAGATAACACTTGAAATGGCTCAGAGTTATTCTGGGACACTTCTTCTGTGGCCAGTGGCTCAGTTTGTCTGGGACAGAAGGGAAGCCCAGCACTAGAAAATAAACTAGCACCTGCAGCTATTTGCTCTTGCTGACTCAGTCCTGTTCACACAATGACTACTACACAGAAACATGCCTGAACCAGGCAGAAGTAGGACATTTGGGAAACATCAAGGAAAATCTTCTGCATAGGTCACTTGAGGAGCAAAGCTGATCTGCCTTTGCCTCTCTGAGCATGCAAGAGCTGGGTTCAAGCCTCCCCCTGCTATCATCTCACCACTGATGTTGAGAAGGTGTGTGAAGAAGAAGGACTGCTTGTGGAACTCCTCAATGGCCAAGACTATTGGCCCATCCAAGCTGCTCCTCAGAGTCTTCTTCGAGCCACTCTTGTCTGCTATGAGGGACTCCAGCATGGTCCGCACCATGTAAAGCTTTGGAAGAAAGGTGACATGCAGTTACCACTCTCCAGACACCATCACATACAGCCGTGGTGTTCTGAACAAACACCACTTCTCCCAGGCAGTGGCCACTCTCTGCACACACAAGCCACCGTCCTTCAGAGTTAGAGATAATCGAACCCTTAAAACGGGAGACTTTGGGAATCATACAACAAATTAGGCACCAAAACAACATTTAACTCACAACAGCATGAAGACTTTGTGGAACAGACCACAGAAACAGCTGCTCATTCACAGGGTGGGAGACTCCCCCATGGCTCTATGACCATTAATTCCCCACACAGGAGACATTCACATACCTGTGTGCTTGACGGTCCAACAGCTCGTCGTGGGACTTTAATATCAAATCCACCTTTGGGATCCTTCTCACCTCTCAGGCAAGGATCATTTGGAGGCTCTCGACCTCCCTCCCAGTCACAGATCGTCTTCCGAATTGCCTGAAGGACACTGGAGTGGGGTGGAGAGGGAAAGCAGTGCTTCAGCTTGATTTTACTTCAAGATGAAAATACTTATGGCAGTGCACATATGGGAGGCAAGGTACTTGAGGTGGGGCATCATACACAGTTGTTATTGGCAGGATGATGCCCAAAAGTTACCTCTGGAGGAGCTGCTGGCCAGGGACTTTTGGCTGCTTGTGTACTGGAGCGTACACAGGGCCACGTGCTTGTGTACTACAAAGTGTAACACTAACAAATACAGGGGCTTTGCACTGGATCCAGGGACAGACTGACCTGATCAGAACGTTCTTCTTCTTCCTGACAGCCTGTCGGAGAGGCTCCCTCAGGGTCACCTGGGCAAAGTCCTGCAGGGCTGCGTAGATGGTGTTGCGGATGGCCTGGTTGAAGACGCTCTCCATCCGCCCCATCAGCACTTGCAGGCCTTTGATCATGGCAATCACCTGAAGAAACAGTTAAACCCAGATGTATTTGCTGTTTTCCCACTGTGTGAAGAGATCTATAAACCCAGCATTTATAGACTCAATTAATTCTACTCAAGTAGCATAGGCCCGGCAATTGGGCAGCTGATTTTTGGGTGTTAGCTGCTTTATAGATCACAAGAAGCTGAGCAAAGCGTTTGTAACATCAGTTTCTTGCAAATGGCCCCTGCCTCTTGTTTCCACTGCTGATCTCCTGGCATCTTTAATACCACAATCCCAGGAAACTGCACATGCCCTACACGTGGGTACAGCTTGCACAGCCCTGAATCCACACCAGGGCACAGCCTTCCCTGTCCAACAGCAGGTGGAGCAAGCCCTAAGGCAACAGCCAAACCAGCCTGGACTGTGTAAGGTGGGATGAAGGTGAGGGCCTCCCAGAGCCAGGCTCAGAGGATTGCTCCCACTGTTTACAGACAGCCAGGCTGAGAGTTGAGTTGTCCTGGGTGAGGATCTCTTGTGTTTGCCCAGCTCCTGAATGCAGCTGCTGCTCTTGCTTCAGATCACACTGCTCTGAAAGCTCACTGTTCTGGGCTTGTGTGGCAAGGAGGCTACAGGGGTGACTTCTGTGAGAAGCTGCTGGAAACAGCTGCTCAAATTTCCCCCATGTCCAATAGAGCCAATGTCAGTTGGCTCCACGATAGACCCAGTGCTCACCAAGGCAATTTAAAGGCCAAATTAAGGGATGTGGGAGCCCTTAATCCCTTAACACAGGTCACAGGGATGAGGAACTGGTGAGATACCCCCTTCCATCCTCTTCCCCTGGCCTGAGGAACATGGACAGGAAACCAGCACAGACTGGCTCTGACTCCTGTGCAGGTGGCACCTACTTCCACAAAGGCAAACTTCTCCTCACTGGTGTAGTTGTACCGGGTGGCTCTCTCATACTCCTCGGCTGTTCCTGGGCAATCCTTGTTACAGAATTTATCTGTGGGATGAACCAGCTTCCAAGAGTACTAGAAGATGGAAAGAGACAATGTCAACATTGCAATGAGCAAGAAGACAGGCTAGAAAAACTGAATAAGGCCATATGCCAGGACAACATTCCCTAGACATCACTACAGTTTGACATTCCTGGCTTTATTATCACTTAGTGAATATTGATTTTCTTTATTTGGGAAGCTGCCAGTCACACCAGGCTTTCGACATCCACAGACTTGTGTTGAGATGCAGTCAAAACTTTGCAAGTTAACAATTTCCATCATCGTTCCCATTACAGTTTTGTTTGCTCCAGACCCAGACTCATCCCAAACTGCTTTCAGTGATGCAGGGATGCACTCACCACTTCCATGACATGGGCACTCCACTTGGACAGCAGCTGCAGCCCCCGTAAAGCCAGGTCAAAGAGCTCCCTGTACTCTTCATCTGACTTCTGGCTGTCCAGACCTGAGCCAGTGACCACCTGGAAGACACCACATCATGTCAGGCCTAGAATCAGCAGCTTGCTGCAGGGACTTCACTCAATCAACAGATTGCTCTCTCAAATCCCACCTAAAATGAATTCCTCACCTTATGACCTAGCTAGAATTGAGTAAAGCACACACTGTTCCTCAGGAAAAGGCAAGGCTCTTTTTACACATGCAGTCAAATTATTTCCTACAAAAAAATGAGTCTGACCTGTCACCTCAGAGCAAATAACTGACTGTTTTTATTCTACTTTCCCATTCATTTTTGAAGGTTTAATACTACTGAAATCCTTGAGAGTCCTTTACTGATTAAAAGTTCGAATAAGCTCTTACAAATGCCAAAAAAGAAGTGCCTGAGAATGCTACAATTTGTTAAACTGACACTGATGAATGAGGATCACACAGGTGCAAAATCCAGTCCCAATGGCATCAGAAAGGGTACTGGCATTTAGTAATGAAAAGAACAGAGATGCCTCCGTGGACTTTCCTCAAAGCCCTGACTGATAGGCCTGTGTAATTGAAAAGCCATATATGCAAGTCATTGGTGTTCTGACATTTGGCTGACAATAAACATTTAGTTGCCAGTTTTTTTCTGCTTATTTTAACAAAGCTGTGGTCAAGGAGCAGAAGCTGTTGCAGTAGATCTCCTGGTGCACACGATTTTCTACCTGCAGGAGCCTTTCACAACTTGCTTTTTTTATTGCTGCGTCAAGAGATGTTTGTTCCACCCACGTCCTTCACCACTCCTCACTCTCCATCTGTGGCACACCATGGTCCTGCCCCATGGCTCTCTGGCAGGTGTGTCCATCTCAGGAGCCTGGCTGCAGTGAGTGCAGCTGTACCCACCTCGCTGTTGCTGTAGCGGGCGAGCTCCGAGATGAAGCGGATGTGGTCGTCTCGGATCTGCACCATCTGCTCACAGATGTTGTACTGGGGGCTGATGCTGCTCTGAGTGCACGTCCACCTGGGCAAAAGAGCAACGGGGTCAAGGACAGGACACGGCTTCCACTCAGAGATCCCAGGGACAGCTGCTCTCTTCACTTCAAGCTCCAGGCGTGCCACCCCTCAGGGCAAATGTCAGCCTGTGTCTTCTCTCTGGTGTGTGGGGTCTTCCAGAGGTGGTCTCACACAGCGTGATGGGGACACTTGCCTCACCTTTCAGCCTGAATGTGTTTGCTCCATCCTCCCTGAAGGCTGCTCTCCATGTGGGCTCACCTACCCCAAGGGCAGAGATGGCTATTTCCCAGACCATCATGGGACAAGCTTTTAGGGAAGAGTGAACTTCAAAGACCTGCATTGTCTGCATTCTTTCTGCTAAACCTAAGGATAATAGTCCCCTTAGAGGTCCCCCCTCCAGGTCTGGGTCATGCTGCCTTCTCCTGCAAAGAAAAACTCTGCACAGAAATAGCCCTCCCATTGTTTTTGGTTCTGGCTCATGGTACCAGCTCAGTGAACAATCCTGACTGCAGATGATGAGCAGAATATGATTAACTGAACTAGATTTTCATTTGCACTGAGCCCTAAGCACCACGTAACAGTGCAATGCCATCCCAAAAAAAAGGCAGCACTCCCTTTCCAAAGGCACGGTTGTATGAAGGAATGGGACAAACCAGGTCTATTTTATTTAGTATCTCCTTTTGTCCTTGTAATGTATTAACCTCAGATGTAGAACCAGAATGTTTTCTGCAAGCAAATGTCTGTCAGTGAGATTCTCATGTCTTAGTCGGTCATCACAATGCAGCAGTTCAGATTATACTTCTTTTCCCCCTAAATAATTGTCCATCTCATGATAGTCATGTTCTCCAATTTAGACTGGTACAAAAGAAAGGTGAGAAACCTGCCCCTGAGGGACACAGACATATCCCTACACTTTAATGCAGTTTTTGCCAGTATTCATGGAGGTGGAAGGTCTTGGAAATGCTGGGCCATGTCATTCCCTGTGAAGTCCATCCTCCCCCAGCCCCCCTGCTGGGCTCTTACCCGTCTCCACGTGCTCCCCACCGGACAATCGGCAGGTCAGCAGGAACGGCCAGGGCTGCCCCAGCCCTCCCTGCCACACACAACCTACTCCACAGTGCAGAAACAAAGCGCCATGCGGGAAAAACACCAATTAACTCCACTTGCACGGAGACAAGGAGGGAGAGAAAGTGACAAAAACAGTATTAGTAAGAAATGGGGATTACACAGAACCACCTTGGCAGAGTTAAGAGTTGGGAGTCCCATGCAATTTGCTGGGAAAGCGAGTGAGGAAGAAACACTGGTTAGTGTATGGCACACAGACCTGGCGAGACAGATTTCAAGACAGACATTAAAATTGTGCACAGGTAAAACAGCCCACGAGCTACCTCGGTTTTGAGATGAGAAAATGAGGAATGCTGCTGACACATGTTCCGTTGAAATGTGCTTTTTTGAATGATTTGGGATAAAAAAGTGCAAATCTTCAGACCATTTGTCTCTTTTAAATTGAGTTTTCAAAAATACTGTTTAAATTTACATTACACGGAATCACATTCTTTTCTTTTTTTTTCCCCCTCAATTTTAATTGAAAACTTTTTGCTCAGGAAGTTTTGCCACATTGTTTTCCAATCTCTCCTGAACAATTAAAGGGCACTTTTCAACCAGTTTTGGGGAGGGCAGGGGAGGAGGGCTGCTCTGGGCTGGCAGAAAAGCCAGACCCTCTGGGGTGGAAGGGGATGAGCGAACAGAAGCAATGACACTTGTAGCAAAATATCTTAAAGAACGCAGACATGATTATTTAATGAAAAAACTTGGAGCTATCCAAATAGACCTCAAAATTTAAGCCTGTGTTGAAGTAATAAAACCTGTTGCACAGCAAAAAATTCTAATTAAGGTGTGTTTAAGTTTTAAATAAAATAGTTACACTATACTCACGATAACTGCCTTAACTTTGAAATGGTTTGCATTCTTTCTCACTTTGTACACCAATTAAAAAACACCTATAACTGTAAACTATCTGAACTCTATACAATCAACCATTTTAAAATAATAAACAAAGAACACATAATTAACCAAATTAGTTGAATCATCTGTTACTCTGTCCCAGCCCCTGCTTATAAAACCCTAATTTTAGACACTGCAGGTTAGTTCCTGTCCTGCTGAAGAGACAGCCCGGCCTGGCTGCTCCTCACCCACACCAGAGACACCTGATTTCCACACAATACAGGTGTATTCCACAGCTGGAAGGGCACTGCCTGGTGAAAGCCTGGCTGCCACCATCCACTGCAGCCAGACACAGCTCAGACAGGCTTTGCTCACGTGCGGTTGCAAACCTTATTCCAAGGATATCCACACCCAACACCGATTCTTCCGGCAATGACTGAGCACGATGCAAAGCTGTGAACACAAGCGGGGCCTCTCACGCGCCTGCCGTGACTGAAACAACGTCTGTGGATTCATCTGGTGGCAGCAGCAAAGTGCCCGTGAGCCCAGGCTGCTCCTGAGCTCCCCACTTCTGCTCTTCTCTCACAGTATTCACAATCACGGAATCATTAAGGTTGGAAAAGACCTCTAAGATCGCCGAGTCCAACCTTTGACTGATCACCACCCTGTCAACTAAACCAGAGCTCTGAGTGCCACATTCAGGCGTTTCCAGTTCATTAATTTCCAGAGCATCTAAGCCTCTGCTTCAATCCTCATTCCTGCTGTCCTTCTTCATGAACCCTGCCTGAGCTAGAGGAGACACCCTGGCTACTGCAGAGATCCACCGCTGTGTTCATGCTCTGGAGGATTTTGTCCTTGGGATTCAAAGTGTGGATTAAAATCTCCCCAGAGCAGGGACACGCTGCTCACACTCACACAGCTCGCAAGCACTCGGCGCTGCCCCAGTCCATGCACCAGCCACCTTTCCTTCCTCCTGCCTTGCTGCCAGCCCCCTCCCAGCCCTGCCTGCTCCCAGGGGATGGTTACACGGAGCTGGGGAGCTGGCTGCACCCCCAGGGCCGGGGAGGACATCTTCCCATGCAGGGACAGGGAGGTAGACACGGGCACAGAGAGCTGGCACGCTGGACTCACACCTCACGGGGACACACACACGTGCACAGGCCTCGCACACGCCGCGGGGCTGCAGCTCCCACGGCCCTCGGGACACACACAGAAGCCAAGAGACATTACGGCAGGCACTCACTTGGATTTGTTCTCCTCATAGTGAGCACTGGTCTTAATGTATCTGGCCAGTTCTATCTGCATATCGCCGAATAAAGGAACCACCTGCAGCTGCTGGAAAAGAAAACAAAAGATGGTTGAAACACGGCAGAGAGAGAGAGAGAGAGAGAGAGAGAGAGAGGGAGAGAGTGAGAGCCTGGCCCCAGCGCAACACAAGGGTCTGAGAAAAGGCATCCTGAACCTCTGAAGCTTTGCAAAGTGTCAGGCTGTTCGAAGCAAAGTGCAAACCTTTGGAACCAGGGTCATTTCACACCTAGGAAACGACAGAAAATGACCACAAGGCTTTCTGTGGGAGGAAATCACCCCCTGCGAGTGCCCTGGAGCCCTGAGCTCACTGCTACCAGGCTGGTTGTGGCCAGAACGGTTCAGTGATGCAACCAGCCAGAGGAAAGGCTCTTTTTACAACAAAAAGAGAGAAGTGTACTCCTGAGCAGGCCTTATTGTCTCCCAGCCTAATCCTTCAAGAGAACAGAAGGATGAACAGTCAGTGTGTTGCTCTTCTCGACAACCAGGAAGGTGTCAGCTTTCCCCAGGGACTCAGCACTGTGGTTACTTGTAATGTGTCTTAAAACTTCTCCATAAAGAGAAAGACACAGGCAATATAACATGGCTCTGCTTGACCTTTACATCTCAGGAGGTTTTGGATGGGAAATAAATTCCAAGTGCTCTGAAGATACCTCAAGCTCCCTCCTTCACTAAACTTCCACCTGCAAACAAAATCCAACCAAGGGCTATGGATAGCTCATCAATAAAATACGAAGCTTCAACTTCACCCAGCTACAAAAGCCTTGCCCCAAAATTCAGGGAAGATGGTGGCAAATTCCCTGTCCTATTAGCACACACTTCTCAGGCTGAGTTGTGCACAGGATGTGTAATGCTGCCATCAGGAATTCCCCACTGGCACTTCCATAAAAGGTTTAAATGAAGGGGTAGTTCATTTTCACTACTCAAATTCCTGGGCAATCCACTAGAAATTTAATCAGAAGGCAATAAGCAGATGTAGTAAAGGAGAAGTTGGTGTTTCCTTATTGAGGTCTGATAGTTTGGAGTGGTACTTAACTGATTAGGTGAGACCACGCAGATGCTGGCGGAGTGCAAATGGAAATAAAACTGGAAAGGAGAAAGTTATTCCATGCAATGGAAGGTATTTTTACCTCATTCTCTGATGGCCCACAGCACTTCACAATGAACAGCAAATCTGCCTGAATGCACCAAGATGACCAAACTCTAGAGATTCCACTGAAGGCTTGATTTAGAGATTTAGTTGAATTAGCAAAGCTGAACCAGGGAAAACTGAGAACACTCTGAAGACTGACATGATAAATCACCTTTGCAGAGGAGTCTCCTGAGCGACAGGAGGATTTTTAAACATCTCATCATCACCCTGTCCATGAGGTTAGGGTGTCTGTGGGCCCCTGCTCTCCAGGCTATCTCCAGGAAACTGCGAAAATTGGGGTAAATAGGTCCCCACTGCTCAGGGGAGGGTGCAGCAGCTGGCACACCAACCTTCCATGAAACCTGGGCTCACCTATTCCCTCTCCTGCACAGACCCAGGACATCACCCATAAACTGAACCTCGGGCAACAAGCAAGGAGACATCCTCTATCCAACACCATCAACAACCTCTTCATCCAGGCTCCTCACCCCACCTCTGGGTGAAACATCAGGGAGAATCCACTGTGCTGGAAGAGTGATGGGGAAATGAGCCCTCTGTGCCCTCCCACAAATCATCACCTTCTCATTTTCCCCGATGTGGAGCAAAAGCTGGTAGCAGAAACTAATTTTTCCATCTCAGGAGAAAGATTAATAAAGGACTCAGGAAGGACTGCTCAAGCTCAGTAGGTCTCAAAGAAAACTAATTGCTCCATCTGGGAAATTCTTCTGCTGCCCTCTTGCTATGCTATTACTCTTCGCTGATAACACATTTGTCTTCTGCCAGATCCCACCACGCCTCCTTACGGCTGACCTATTCCAAACCCAAAATGCCTCCTCGACCCAGCCTGTGCCCAGAAGCAGCAAAAGGAGGCACCTCCTTCCCTGAGGTGCTGTGTGGGCTCTCAGCCCTCCTCTCCATCAACAGGGTTATCCCAAACCTTTCTTGTGCTGAGTGGTCCCAGGGCAATGGAGTCTGGCCTCCAGCTGTGGATCAGACCATGGCCAGATGTGCTTCAGCAGAGGGAGGTTGTGCTTCCCACCCTGCCACTGGGAGCATCCAGGTTTCATGGGCCTCTCCCCAAAATCCGCATCTCAGACAAGACAAAAATGGTTCATCAAACCACTGAGTGACCCTCTGAGGATTTCGCTGAGCACCTCCAAGTCCCAGCTGACACAAACTTTCCCAAAAACTTTTTCTGTGCTACAGGGAGCACAGTTTATACATGAAATGAAACTGCCAGATCACATGTTGGCTTGCCAGCTATGTCCTCTGTCCCTCAGCTAAGCAGCTTGCAGAGGGAAAGAGAAGCAGAACCATCACCCACACAAGTCTCAGCAAACCAGCCAGGTTTGCTGGTGGCCTGAAACCACAGAGACTACAAACCTGCCTCAGGAATGTGCAAAGAGAGAGAAGTGATGTCAGTCTGACACACCCTTCCCTCATCCACCAAACAGTCTCCCCATCTTCTGCCCCTGGGCAGGAAGCAGCCAGAGCTGCAGCTCCCACTGCCTGCCCAGCTCCAGTGCCATGGGAGCAGAGCCAGAGCCAGGCACTGCTGCCCATCCAGAGTCCTGAGGGTCAGCACTGCTCACCTCACCCTGCTGCAGCTCTGTGCCTGTGCCTGGTCACAGCAATTCCACTCCTCAGCCTTTGGGCAAGATATTTTTTCAACCCTTGGGTTTTTTGGACCCGTAAATGATTCCTGTGGTTTGTTTGTTGCTAGCAGCACGTGCAGTGGTACAGGCTGCTCACCCACCGGTGTGCAATAAACACCAGCCTCACCCAGACAGCTCACTGACCTTGAAGAATTTGTCTATTTTGCTAAGGTTGATTCTCTTCTTGGCATCCAACTTGTAAATGTTGCTGACATTGCCATCCATGAGATACAGGCCAAACCCCATCACCTGGAGAAGATGGAAAGGCAAGGTTTCGTTAGCATGAAGTCAGCATCACGAGACAGTTCTCCATCACTCAGCATGAGGAAAGACCATTTCAGGTTCCTGTTACCACCTGACCCTCATGAGGAAATGTTTAAAATGTGCCTGTATCTGCCAGGATGCACATGCTAGGTAGAGGACACACGATGGATTGCTTCTGTTGTCTGTGCAAAAGCACAGGATGCTTCCTTTGGTTATTTGTTCCTCCTCTCTTCACATAACAACAACCCAAAAGTCATCTCCACCCGGGGGCAAAAGTTTACTCCTAGAGAAGAATTTAAAATATTCTCCTGGATTGATTTCCCTCCCCATTAATTCAGTACAAATCATTACAGAGAGTCGAACTACCCACATCACCCTTCAAAGAACCTGAGCTGACTCACCACTGTAATGAAGTTTTTATGGTAATAGTGAATGCAATAACTGCCAATAACTGACTGACAGCAAGGACAAATACACCAAACAAACAGATGCTTAGGCATGTTCATCTTGATGACTCTTTACAGTCAGAAAAACAAACCTGGGAGCATCTGCCTTCTGCAGGGAATTATTGCTAGGAATGGGCATCAAGAAGAAAATTCTGGGTTACAAAGTTGGTGGTGATTTTGCAGTGTCCTCTGCAGTTACACAGAGTTGCCATGATCCTGCACTTCTTTGTACAACAGAAAAAATCCTTCCAGCCTTGGAGGATGTAGGGCACCCACCAGTGCTCTCATCCACCACGTGCTTAGTCCCAGGCAGCCAGAGCTGCTGGCAGCACTGGGAAAGACTGTGGGAAAACAGAGAGATGGAGATGGGAAAGAGAAGAGGACAGGGAAAGAGGAAGGAAGATTTTTATATGGGAATAAGGGAGAAGGCCAGAAAGGACTGCAGAGAAATGGTGGGAGAAGGTCCAAGTTAGGGCAGGAACAGAAGGAGCTCATGGCATGGCCCAGCAGAGCTGCCCTGTCAGAGCCCTGGGGTGGGACATCCCCAACTCAGGGCCATGCTAGCTACAGGAAGAGGAGAGTGGGAGGACTGAGGTACCACAGCAGAGGACACAAAGCACCGGGGATCAGAAAGGGAACAGGCAGAGGAGGAAGCAAAGCAGCTTTGCTGCTGCCTGCAGAGTGCTCACGGCAACTCGTGAGAGCAGCAGACACTGGCCCTGCAGAGAAGAGATGCAGGTAAACCCAAAGGAGCAAGAAAAAAAGAAATTGAGGAGAAATGTTGTCCTAGGAGTGAATTTCATTTTACTAAAACAACAGTGAAACCATGCAAGCACCCAGCCCCACAAGCATGGCCCAAGCTCACCTTTAAGAGCATGTGCTTCTCACTGGGGGTGAGATACATCTTGTTTTCATAGTAATCCACACAGATGTTGACAATATCAGCCAGCAACTCCTCATAGCCAGGGATAACCTCTAGCTGTTGGTGCAGACACTGAAACATAACAGAAGCCACATTATCCATATGGGCAGAGGAACAGCAGAAAACAGGGAGGAAACGCTTGAAGGATAAGAGTAGAACAATAAGAGGTTCCTTCAAACCTCATTTGGGTGCTTTTTTTTTAGTTTACCAGCAGAAGACTGAGCTCATGGCACCACCTGGAATGAACCACCTTCATCTGCAGGACAACTCCCTTTCAGGCTGATCAGGACACCCAAATATCAGACAGTGAGATGCCAAGAAAGGTGACTCTGAGCAGACTGTCTGACTCCTGCCTCACTGCATTATTTTAGCTGGCTAGCAGAAGCTTTGGAGCCTGTGGAGTGTGGAGGGCCATGGGGGCTGAGCTGCACTCCCCCTGAAGCTGCAGGGGATGGAGTTCTGGCAGAACCTCCCCCTCCCAGAGCTCTTCTTTCACCTTTCAGACCTTTGTCTTTGTCTCAACACAGAGACCTTCAAAGCCACCCAGGATGATACATGAGACATTGCTAGAATTACATGGCCTGGCCAAGAGGCCACCAGAGTCAGTGGCCAAGACCCAACAGCTGCTGCCACAGCCTGGGCTGGAGTGCTGTCAGCCTCAGTAAGATCACTGCTTCTGCCTACTGATGGAAAGGTTCAGTGGCTCAGAGAAAAGGGACCTGCCTGAGTGATGCGGTTGTGGTTTGCCAGGAACATGGAGAGGTTCTGGGACTCCTGGATGGACTGGGGGTCTGCCATCTTCCGCAGGAACTGGGCAGCTCTGGAAGGGACAAATCCAACGTCACCAAGGGTCATTCTGCCAGTGTGAGACGTCACCACCCACCTTCCCTGTCTGACCTCCAGCTGCAATGCCCCAGCCTTGGACCCTTCTACATAATAATTCTATTTATCAATAGGGAATTGAAGCACAACATGGAGATTTGCCTAAACAGCCTGGGACAGCACAGAAACCCCAACTCCAGCCTTCTGATGTCCTCCTGCCCTCACTGCTGGGCAGACCAGGCACTCCCTTGCAGACCAGTCCTGTCCCCATTCCTGCCACTTCATCCCTTCTCACCTTTTGTAAGCAGAATGATCATTCTTGACGCTGCACTTCATGTTCTTCAGCTCATCCAGGACTGCGAACATGTTGATGAACTTGCCCAAAGTGAGGAGATAGGCCTCAGACACGAAGTCCTTCCTCCTCTCAGCATGGCACAGACGTTTCACCTCGCTGCAGAACCGCTCGATGGCCTTGCGCTGCAGGGCAGGGGCACTGGGTGAGGCACCAACATAGGAACCCCCTCCACCCACCACCAGCTCCTTTAAAAACACAGTTTTTAGCTGAGGATGGAGGATCCAAGGTCCCTCTCCACTGTCCCCATGCAATGAAACATTGCTACAAATCACTGCTGACAAATACCCTCAGTGCCTGAGGGGAGAAGGGCACTGGAACATTCCAACTGCACCTGCTCCGAGTGTGGGGTGCTCTGCAACATCAGGGTGCATCTTTTAGGTGGGACACAAAGACCTCACAGGATATAAAACCTAAAAAATGATTGTGAAACCCAGCTGCAGCCAGTTATAATGCAGGCAGTGATGGGGAGCCCACAGCAGCTCTGTGATTGCCACATGGCAATGCAGAATCAGCTCTTCACGTCACCCAACACCCCCGAAAAACAGGAGCCTGTGACACCCTTAGCTCCAAAGAGTGGGAGGTCTGGGTCTCCATGAACTTGAAGGGCTGAGGTGGGCTCTTTCCCAACCTGTATAGAAGATTTTGGGGCTGAGCAAGGAACACATATGTTCCTTCACACAGGTCTCAAGTTCCTGCTCAGGTGGCTGCAAGGAAGAGACCTCCTGGGGGCTGTCCTGGGAAGCAAGGATAGCACAGCCATCCTTAGGATGTTAACACCAAGGTAGACAGATTAGTTTTGCCTCTCTCCTTCACCTGAAAGTACATGAACTTCATAAGCTTGGTGACTTCTGGCTCCAGGACTTCCACTGTTTTCTCATAAATCTCCACTCGGTTTGGCTGTTCATTACATTTCACCTGCATTGTAAAGAAAATAATCCGTGTCAACATCACCTTCTAACCCAGCTGTGGGTCACTGCAGCACCATCTTCTCCTTGTTTCACAGGGAGTCCTGTCCCCACCCAAGGACAAGAGAGGCACCTGAGAAGGAGCTGGTTCTCAAAGCAACAGGTGAAAGCAAAACGGGATATTTCAGATCTTAAGTTCCCTTCACCCTTTCTAAAAAGGCACAATCCTGACTCTGGGGGACAGAAGTCTCCTGATGCATTTGTCTGGGACAGAACACAAGCATTATGGAGTCTGGACTTGCTGCACAATGTGGGAATGTTGTAGCAAGAAGTTATCTGAGACTGTTGCAAGGCACCAGGTTACAGCTCTGCTGGAGCCTCGCTGGGATTATTTTAGTTCTTTTGAGGATCCATTAAAAATCACTGGGCTTGTCTGTGGCTGACAGGAATGAACTGAGTCACTGTCACTGGAATCCTGGGAAGCTAAATTTAAGGACCTACTCAGTTGTCATCCATCTTGCTTCCAAAACAGTTACTTGGAGTCATTATTAAACTTCCAGGGAAAACACCAGCTGCCCAGGGCATCCTGCTCTCCTGCTCTGGTTTTGCTTGCAGCTGTCGCTCCCACAAGCCTGTGGTGGGGCTGACAGCTCTGTTCAGCATGTTCAGCAACCCAGCAGCTGATTCTCAGGGACTGGGGTGACTGGGGGATGTGTCAGACACAATGCCAAAGTAGCCTTGCCCTCTCTGCAGTGGGCAATCTAACATCCCTGCCCTGGTGTTCCACACTGCAGTCAGGCAGTACCACAGAATCACAGAACATTCTGAGCTGGAAGGGACCTACACGGATCAACAAAGTCCTGGCCCTGCCCAGGGCAGCCCTGAGAATCCCAGCACGCATGGTGGCCGTGAGGAGGCAGTCGGGGTAGGGAGGAGTGGTGCACATTCAGGTGCAGGCTCTGCTCTTCACCTGTGAAGTCTCTGATGTAGCAGGGAGCTACAGGAGCCCAGCAGGGAGACTGGGGGGCTGAGCACAAGACCCCCCCGACCACATCCACGTGCCCCACGGCAAAGCACAGGGGTCACTGCAAGATCAAACCTGGTGAATCTGTAACTGAACCCTCTGGCGTGGCATTGTCTGCTCCCCCATCACACAGCAGCCCTGAGAGGAGCACGGGGGGAAAGGGCAGGGACCCCACAATCTGCTCAGAGAGGCACAAATGTCTCAGGGAAGACAATAAACCCAACGATTTGCAGTGCTGTCTTGCCATCAGCTCAGCCACAGCCTTCTGCACAGCAGCACATATAAAGTACCCAATCAACAGCAGAAATCTCCCCATGGCTGGGTCTCAGCATCATCTGCTTTAGTCTTCTTGGCTTCCTCTGTCCTTCTGTCTCCACTCCAAACTCACCCACTCTCAAGACAAAACCAACAAGGTGCTCTGGGGGCACCCCAGCCTGGGAAGGGCTTGAGTACCTGAGGGATGGCTCGTGAGCAGCTCCTCCACGTGTAGAGCATCACGGCGTACTCGTGGCCTTCTTCCAGCATCTCGTTCTGAAAGACAGAGGGGTGGTGCTGGGACAGGGCAGGCACTGGAGGCTCAGCACCCTGGGGACAGCGCTGGGGGACTCACCATGCTGGAGTGCACCGTGGCCTGCTCGATGTACCTGGCAATGCCCGTCACAAAGGCATTCCTGTCTTCGAAGTTTGTGTCAAAATTAGCCTGTGGGCAAAACAGAGAGATGGGGATTAAAATACAGCTGGTTGTTTGCTCACCTGGTACAGCCTAACATGGGATGTGTTGGCAAAAAGCAGAATTAGTAGGGCTCCTGGGGCATGGGAGGAGCTTGTGAACTATATGAGATGCTGAACCTTTAGGTCTGAAGCAGTTTCATGCACATACCCTGAGATGCCTTGGAATCACACATGTTCATCCTGCAGGGTGTATGTGTGGAAATATGGCAGTCAAGACTGACAAATCCTTGTAAAATCAAGCCAAACTTTATTGCAGCCACACCAGAGAGAAAACTACAGCAATTATTCTATGGATTTTAGTTTGGTAACTCAAAGACAGACACAGCCTTATTAATTTCTGTTTGTGCCCTGGCTGCTGGGGGAAGACCACATCCTGTCAGCAGGAAGTGCAAAGGATAAACACAGAGAAAGGGCAGGAATGAGTTGTCTAGAAAACATAAATAAGAAAGTCAGCCCTCATCCAGGTGCTCTTATCAGTGCTCCTGTTGCTCTTGAAAGCACAAGCAGTTGATGGGACAAACGTTTGTCCTGGAAGCTGTGATACAATTTTGGGTTGGGGCAGGGGAGCAAGAAACTGCAGAGGCAGGTGGGGGATGGAAAAGCAGCTCCCCTGGCTCTCTGGAGTGCCCCTCACATGCTCTGCACTCAGCAATTTCCTCTGCCAAGGCTGGCTGATGGTATCTGCTGAGGGCAGACAAAGGTCCCAAGCACCCAGAGCTGCTCCTTGTGATGACAGCAGCACTGCAGTGACCATGCTTACCTCAATAACTGATTTCCTGAGTAGGAAAGCTGGGAGCACACATCTGTGGCCACAGGGCTACTCTTCTCAGTGCCTCCAGGACATCACATGTGACCAGTGTGACAACAAAAGCTGAGACTGCATGTGCATTTCTGGCTATCAGGGGAGAGGGCTACACACAAACTGAGCATGATGAGGAAACAGGCTAGGCCAACATCTCCAGATCCAGCTTAGAGGAGGCTTTTAGGTGCAGCTGTGTGCACACACACAGCCCTGAAAGGACACTGTGCCATAAAGCTGGACCCTGAGCCCCTCATAACAGACAAGCCAGCAAAGGCTAAAGATTTATTGAAAGAAGAGATAAGCAAATAATTACATCAAGATTTTTCAGGGAGAGCTGAAATTTGAACAGCCCAGGATGACCTTTGGGTCTGATAACCCACAGAGATACCAAGGCTCTGGAATGAGCCTGGGGTCTGACCTGCTGAAAGAGATACTGTAATTCCAGAGCCCTGCATACGAGGCACAACAATCACAGTGCTGGTGTATTTATACACTGCCACGGGTGAGCCAGGCACTCAGCAGTGGCAGGATGGAGAAAGGAACCCCCTATTATATTTAACCCTGGGTGTGTGCTATAGGGCAGGGTGTGGTGGCCAAGCAGCCGAGGCATCCCACTGTGGAACCAAAAGCAGGAGTCAAGCCGTGCCCTGGGCTCCTGCCAAGCTCTGCTTGGTCTGTGCAGCTGCAGCTGAATCTGAGTTGTTCAGGGCAGAGAAGTGGTTCTAGCAGCTGCCCTCCCTTGCATGCCAGCAGCTCCAGCTGTGCTAGAGGCACAGGCCAAGCTAAGTCAGGCACGACTTTGAGCCTGCCCTGCTCAGTTCGATGCACGCACGACCACGGAAAGGAAGCACAGAAATATGTGCACAAATAAACATCGCTGAGACCTTTCTGCTGTTATCACAAATCTTATCTCCTGCTTCCTACCCATTCATGCACTCTGGTTCTCATTTTTGCTTGGCCTTAAAAGTCCCTTTCACCAATCTCTGGTGCCTTCCTTTTAAAGTCCTTGGGATTTGTGGCTAGATCTGTTCTGAATGCTTCCTTCAACACGCTGAACCCCGGATGTTTTCGGCTGTTTCTCACGGCACTGTGTGGCCCCGTGCTTTGCATGAGCCACTGGAACAACCCTCCCTACCCTCTGCCTCGGGGAGCTGCAGTACCTGGTACATGATGGAGGAGGGAGGAGGTTCGATGCATGGCTGCTGGTCTGGTAGGGGCAGCTCCTCCAGCAAGTCCACGTTGGACAAGGCATCCTCGAGCGTGACGTGAGTTGTCATGGTTGTGGATGTTCAGTTCCTGTGCTAAATCCAAAGAAAAAGAGAGGGTGATAGACAAGACAACCAGCCAGCAGGCAGGAGACTAAGTGGGAAAGGACAAAACCAGAGCCATGACTGGCTGGCATTGCAGGAGACAAAGTCCCAGTTTATCTGTTTTCCCTCTTCTTGTGCATTAAACCTACATCTCTCTCTCCTTCTGCAACTCAACAGCAGAGCAGGAATGCAGAATAAGAGAAACACAACCACCCACCCAGGCACTTCTCTCTTAACTCTATGCAAAACTCTCTCAGACAGAACAGCTGGGTGCTGCAGTGCAGCTTTAGCAGCCCTGGGTGAAAGTGTGTGCTCCGAAATGCAAAGCGTTTATCGAGAATATCTCCTGAAGCAGCATGATTAGAGAAGTATGACGGATGCTGACACTCACATGCTCTCCTTCTCGCACACATGAACAGTGAAACTGTAAACAACCAACTGCATTAATTCCCAGAGGTGAACTGGAATGGCTTGAGTGCTGTGCAGGCAAAGCTGTGGCACTGCAAGCAGCAAAAACAGAAGTTGCTGTTAAATTTCCCTACTTTTACCACTGACGTGGCATCCCCTGCCCAGTCCCAGCCTGCCCTGGAGCTGCCAACAGTGCCAGCCACACACAAAATAAACTCAAAGGGAAATATCTCTGAAAGCTCCCTGGTGCCTTCCCCAGGCTGGCGCCCAGTGGGAACCACAGGACAAAGCTCTGTGTCCCCATCTCCCCTGCCACTCACCTTGGCTGGGAGTGCACAGGCACGAGGGGCCAGTGCTGTCAGCCAGGCTGAGCCCTTGTGTAACCACAGCCACAGGGCTTCCCCAGTTAATGCCTAATCCTGTGCAAGAGCTGCGGCCGACCTAGAGCCTCTGTCTCCCAGAAAAACACCCTGCTGCACTTAGACATAGAGAGAGAATTCTTTGAATATTGACATGTCATTCAATTAGAAAATCCCCCCCCCCCCCAGTGCTGCTTGGCTCACTCAGAGCCTGTCTGGTTTGAAATAGGAGCCTTTGAGTTTCATCCCTCTGATCTGCAGGACAGTAGAGCTCCCTAAATCAAAGTTCCCATCGAGATACTCACACATTTCAATAAAACACCCTGCAAGCCAACTAAACTCTTTGTCTGCCTCATTACAGAGCATGTTTTCCAATCCTTTAATCATCTCTTTGGCTTTTCTCTAAGCTTTTGCAACTTTTTTGCCAGACACAGTAGCGGGCAGGACACAAGGCAGGGTCTGCACAAACACCAAATACAGCAGCAGCATAAACCTCCCTCCTTGAGTACAACCCCAGCAGCTCCTTTGGTCACAACAGCATCTCTGTAGGAGCCCATACTCATCTAATTATCTGCTACTAATCCCTCAGGTTCTTGTTTTTTACCCTGGCTGAGTCACTGCTTCCAAGAAAATACGTTTGCTTTCCATTTCCAGGGAGCATGAAGGATAATGGCTTTGGGACATCCATGGATAGACACACAGGCACCCAGCAAAGGCCAAAGCTAAGGGGGATGCATAGTATGAAGTCCTGGGATGGTTTTGGGTGATGAGAGGGAAGGAGTCTGTAGCTGTGCCCCATCATCATGGGCTGCAGGAATACCTATGAGCCTGGCAAAGCCCATTCCACCTCCACAAATGCCTCCCCAAGGCACCAGGCAGCTGAGAAACAGGTTTGGTTGTACCTGCAGCTGAAGCATCATTAAATGAGTGCCTGGAAAAAAAATCAAAATCTCAAGCAGCTTTTCCCTCCACACTCAAATTTCTGTTTCCTCCTTCGCCCCTCTCTGGTAAAATGGTTTCCTGTTACAAACTGTAGCAACAGTCAAACACAGACATTACATTTCTGCAGCTTCCTCCCTGCCTGCCTGCAGGCTCCCTGGGCTGCTCTGCACCGGGGGGAGGCTCGGCTTGCCCAGCCCCACAGATGGACACAGAACTGCCCACCACACTCCACCACCATCCTCCAGCACCTCAGGACTCACCATTGGCATCCCAGAACAACACTCCTGGGCTATTCAGGCTTCACTCAGGCTTCACTACATGCTTCAGGCTTGAGAAGGCAAAACTTTCCATTTCATAGCTTTGAGGGCTGTGGCTGTTTATTTGGGCTCACTCCCCATTTTTCTCTAAGTCCAATTCTAAGGCCATTTGTGCAAGGTGTTGTCCATTTGCTGTAATCAAAGGCCCTCCCCCAACAACCCTGTGACATTCACAGAGCTTATGGGAGTGTCCTCTTAAGGGACAAAATTATTGCTGTTGTTTGGGCCACCCCAGGAGACAAAGCCCCAAATACAGCATCAGGGTCCTGCCATGCTGGGCAGTGCACACACCTGCCAGGCTAAGCCAGTCCCTGCCCTAAAAATCTTGCAGAGACAGAGAGGCAGCATGTCAAAATATGTGAAAAGAAAGCATCAAAGTCACTGCATGAGAGGTGCAACTGGCTGCCAGCCCACCCCATCCTTTGCCATGGCTGAGCACTGCAAGGATCCAGATGCAGCTGGAAAAACTACAGCCTTTGAGGTTCTAACACACACATTTTTATGGGGACTTCTAGTTTCTACTCCACCCTTTCTTCAGACCAACCAGGAACCCAACAGCAGCTACAGGGAACAGCGTGGTCAGCCAGGACTTCCTCTGGACCTCGTATCTGTAGCACATTGCCACAGACAGCAGCCTCACAGACAGAGTGTGTGACAGAGGGGCCACTGGTCCAGGGCCAGCAGACCTGGATCACCACCCCAGATCATCCAGAGAGGAGCAGCCTCAAGTGATCTGACATCTGCCATGGCCCCTGGCCTGCTCCCTGCAGTGGCTGTAGGGCTGATGGGGAGCCCTGCCCTTGGGTGGGGTTCCCTGACAATTGTGAGCATCTAGCAGTTAGAAGGGTTGTGCACTGGACAGAGGCTGGGGAAGGCTGTGAAGGCATCAGTCCCAGTGGGGCACTACACTGTGTCTCCCCACCACAGGGGCTGCCTGGGAGAGCTGGCAGGTGAAGCCCTACTCCCACAGACCCATGCTGCCTTCCCTCACCTTCCTGCAAAAAACGTTCTAAAACGTTCTAAATGCTGGTGCTGTCCTGTAAATCCAGCTTCATCCCCTCTAATGACAACGGGGGCAGCTGTGAGGTTATCTGGCAGCTCCAGCTCAGGCAAGTCCCTTGGGATGCTCCTCACAAAGCCTTCACTGCCATCCACCACCTGGGCTTTGGGGTGGGGTGGCTGTGCTGGGAAGAGAAGGCTCAGCCCATGGTGGTGGTCTGGTGACAGCGCCTGGGCACACGTGGCCATGGGGCTGGGCTCCACCCAGGGAGCAGCACAGCAGCCTGGCCACAAACAGGGCTTCTCTCTGCCCTGGCACAGGCTTCCCCTGGCATACCCTGCCTCTCTGGACTCACAGGCTGCCAGCAGCCACCTCCATATCCTGCCCCTGGTCAGAGAAGCCGAAGTTCCTCCGGTCCTACATGTTTTGGCAAAACCAAAGTTGAGCCTGGCAGAAACCAACCCCACCCCAGTGAAACCTGAGGCAGGGATGCTGCCAGCAGGCTGATTATCCCTTCTGCTCACGAGCATCGGTGCTGACGGGTGCAGTGTTGCCCACACTTTATGCTCATTTGCTGTAGAAACTTCCTGTCCCCTTCCCACATATCACCTGCAAACCCTCTGGCCATCTCACACACCTTCTAAAGCCAAACGATCACACAGAGGGCCTGGGGCCTCAGACACTGCAGGGAGCCAGCCAGGCAGGGCCCATGGCCCCACCACCCCCAGATGGAAAGGAAGAATTCCCAATATAGTGACTTTTGTGGCAGCAGCCTGGGGATCAGATTTCACAGACAGCATAGGAAGGCTCTGAGGAGTGAGGATGGACATCCCAGATGTCTGAACTTGCCGGGCATGTCCTACCTTCCCCACCAAAATGCTTGCTCAGAAGTACTGGTGGAGTATCATTCCCTTTGCAGGGAGAAGCACAAAGGCAACTTTACTGTTCAAGCAGCTTGGGGAAATAATGACTTTTAGAAGCAGGGCCATAATGAATATGCTGCATGCACGTGTGCTCAGCTCCCAGGCTGCACAGCTCACAGCTCTGGGGAAGTGGCATGGGCTGTTTCAGATTTTCAGCTTGCCTGCTCCTAGAGCAGACACTCACACTGGTGCTGCAGTAGGTACCAAGGGGAGGAAAGGAGGCAAGAAAACATGGGAATTGCTCAGAGTCCAAGCCCTGTGTGAGCCTGGGGTGAGATGAGCAGCAAAAAGACTTTTTCTGGGGAGGTGGCAATGTAGAGGAGGACAAACCTGGTGACCCCCTGAGGATCTGAGATTCTTCTGCAGCTCTGATTCCCAGCCCCTGGGTAACCTGGGGAAGTCAATGAATTTAGTTTTACCCCTGTGATAATGCTTCTCTCTCTTTCTCCAAAAATAGCATTGAACCAGTGGGCAGGCACTATCCTGGGCCAACAAGTACACAGCAGAGAGAAGGGTCAGTTGCATGAAAGCAGAGTGTTTCTGGTACCCACTGCCTGACAGCAACAGGAGGATAAAAGATCCTGGCCACCAACATATACTTAGCAAAAATACCTTCATAGTGTAAAAGTTCAGTTTGACTCCTGCCTAAAATGCACAGGATTGAAGAATTACTTTTAACTGCAACCACCACCACAGTCAGGAGGTTCTTTGCAGAGTGAGTGAGGCTGGCAGAGCTGGGCCTCTGCCCTACACAGACACAGATGTTAAAAACCACGAATTACCCTTCCCATTAAAAAAAGAAGCCAAAGTGTACAACTCCTGAAGCTGTTTTTCTCTGTCTCCACTCTAAGTTTTCTGCCATCCCATCAGGGCTGAGTTCCAGGCATTTGCACCATCCTTGTCTCTCAGCAACACAATTATTCTGGAATTTATTTCTTTTAGAACAACTAAATAATATTTTTTTTCTGCTGCCAAAGAAAGCAGGTCAAGGAAGGAAACAGGTATATGAAACCACGTTTCTAATAGAGTTGAGAAATTTAGAGCAAGATTACAAGCAACCCCACTGCTGACAGTTAAAGCACTTCTTGGAAAACCAAATCATAGAGGCCAGCATTGTTAATAGTTAACCAATTCTCGATCTTCCAAACCAAATCTTCCCATTTTTCATGCAAAGATGATAACTTTAATAAAAGTTAATAAAACTGAGTTCAGCAAAAATGAATTCAGCATACTCTGCTTTGCTCAAGAGACTGGTCATAAAAAGGAAGGTTTTTCTATATTCCTCAGGCTTCATTGGTAACAATTAACTGTACAGAGAAAAGGAGAAAAGCATTTATCTTTGCAGGGAATTAACACAGAATTATATGGCTGCGACACCAGAACGCTGGGCTAGCCACCCCTCTCTGTGACTAACCCCAGACGACCATCATCGTGCAAAACACGAGGGTGATTTTTCTTTCGGTATCTCAGGGCAGGAGGGTGCAGAGGCTTTAGCGACTCAGCCTAATTCTTTGTGACCTTTGTGATCCAAAGCCCCCAGGCAGGAACCCCCCCGTGGGAAGCGGCAGATGGCAAAGGGGGCCAGGCTCTGCTGCTGGCAGTGTCCCCTGACAGCACACAAACCCTGCCCCCTGCCCCCTTCTCCGAAACAGCCCTGGGCACGCAGCGAGCGTGCACCGAGCGCTTCTCCTCCTCCTCCTCGCTCTTTCCCGGTCCTTCCAACCCACGGAAATTTCCTGCGGAATCCATCCACTCCCTCCCTCCCTCCCCCTCCGGGCGGTGGGATGCGGCTGGCACGCGGCATTTCCAGCGGCATCGGGGGTTAAAGTTGAGCACAAAGGAGCGCTCGCTGCCCGGCCCCACGCACGGGGACCGGCGCCTCGGGGCTGGAGAGGTTCCGCCGGCTGCGACCCGAACCTGCGGCCGCCGCTCCAGCCCATCATCCCCAGCGCTGCCTCCATCCCCCTCATCCCCGCCGAACGCCGTATTTCCGCGCCGCGGGTGCTGCGGGAGCCGGCCGGAGCCGCCGCCGGGG